>JAUTXW010004898.1:187500-367500 GCA_030620095.1 Kuschelorhynchus macadamiae | reverse complement strand
TGTCCAAATAAATGTATTTTAAAATTTTCGGAAATAGTAAGGCAGGATATTCATGAAATGTACTGGGGATTAGGGAGTGTCCAAAGGCAAAGGGATTGGTTATTATCATGCATTAAAGAAGTGGGTATCAAAAGAAGACGACAAGAAGCTGAGACAAGTAGAAGACATAGAACTTATAAGTATGTTATTCCTTGGGAAAATGTTGAACATCAAGTTTGCCAAAAGTTTCTTTTAACCACGTTAGATATTTCACAAATGACACTAAGATACACAAAAAGTAATTCCATTTCATGCAGAGTTTCTAAAACCGATCAGAGAGGACGACACGAGCCAGCTAATAAAACCAGTTTGGCCCTTAAAAAAATGTAATTGACTTTATTGGTACCTTACCTGCGGTCCCGTCACATTATTGTAGAGTTAAAACCGCCAGAAAATATTTACCTAGTGAGTTTAGAAACATGTCCCGCCTGTATCAAATCTTTAAAAGTGATCAGACTACTAATGGCAAAATTATTCAAGTCTCTTTTAAAGTTTTTAGAGAAATTTTTAAAAAGGAATTTAATATTGGATTCCACGTGCCAAAAAAAGATAAGTGTGGGATGTGCGAATCCAGAAAAGAAAAAGACTACGAAGAAACGGATCAGTCAAGGCAAAAATATGAAGAGCACCTCCGTTTAAAAGACATTTGTAAAGAAGAGTTTTTGGCCAGCCAAAAGAAAGGTGTCGAAGATAATCGTTATTTGTGTGTTAGTTTCGATCTTCAAAAAGTTCTTAACACACCTCATGGAGACAATTTACTGTTGTACTACGCTAGAAAATATTCCTATTATAATCTGACTGTTTATGAAAACGTAACACAGAATGGATTATGCTACTTATGGGGTGAGTGTGATGGTAATAGGGGGTCAAATGAAATTTGTACAACATTGTACAAGTATTTACATAATATTGACAAAAGAGGAATAGTTCAAGACGTTGCTCTTCATTGCGACAGTTGTAGCGGCCAGAATAAGAATAGAAGTACTTTGGCAATGTTCTTTTACTTTCTAAAGGAATCCTCAAATATCAAAACCATAAAAATAACATTTTTATTACCTGGCCACACATACATGCCCGTAGATTCCATTCATGGGACGATAGAACGTTTTATAAAAAGACGAACCGTATGGGCTCCATCTGAATGGGAGACAATAATTGCAAATTCGAGAACCAACCCGAAAAATTTAGAAACTAAAAAACTATACTTCTCAGACTTTCTGGACTGGAAACAGTTGTCAAATGAAATTTTAAGCCAAAAAAAGTTTAAATCCACAGATGGAGAACCTATAAAAATTACTCAAGTACGAAGTGCTTCTTTTGAAAAGAATAATCCCAATGTAATTTTAGACTACTCATACAATAACACAAATTTAAAAACCTTAAAGATTACTTTTCCGAAAAAATGTAAGAACAACATGAAGATCAAGAAATTGTATTCCAAAAACTTGTCCATTTCTTCCCAAAAACAAAAAGATTTAGAGGATCTCTGCAAAAAAAATGTAATCCCACGAAAATACCACCAAGAATATTTCAACATGAAACCATCAGAAAACATTTCAGATAATCTTCCCGAAACCGACATAGAAGATAACGTAGAAGAGGTAGAAGACTAAAAAATATAAGTACCTGTTATTTGAATATTATTATGTATTGTAGTTCTATCCATTTTGTTTTATTTGTTTATTCTTAGAAGTTTATTAACTCGTTTTTAAGTTTTTATACTTGCCAAATAATTACTTATTGCCAAAAATAGGTATATTTATAAGGTAGGTTTGATATCGATTTGATATTTTGTATTGAGTTTGTTTTATTTCTTTAAAGCATAATAAAATCTTGTATATATATATATATATATATATATATATGTACATATATATATATATATATGTTCATATATATTTATATTGATATATATATATATATATATATATATATATATATATATATATATATATATATATATATATATATATATATATATATATATATATATATATATATATATATATATATATATATATATATATATATATATATATATATATATATATATATATATTTTTACAAATATTCATCCGAAACGAATAATTCCACACCCCCAACCAGGGCCATTCAAATATTGATGTGCGCCTTTATTTCAACGAGTAAAAAAAATAAAAGATACTCGTTTTTTATTTTATACATAACATATTAGACAAACATAACAAAATCGACGACTAAAGAAAAAAATGTCCCCACATGCAAGTTACGTTGTAGTCGAACGGAAAGCACTTTTTAAAAATTACGTAGCTTTATTTAAAAAAAATGAAACAAACGTTCAGAATCGAGGACAGACTAACAGTAACGCAATTTTACATTTTACCTCTATTTATATGTTTCTCTTATCTAAATTATATAAATGCAACCTAAACAGTATAGGGGACGTAACTCCTCTACCTTTTGATGGGCATATAAACTGAAAGTTTTTATGACCTAATTTTATTTGGAACAAATCAAATTTAAATTATTATATTATTATTTACCTCATTTTCTTTAATTTTAAGAATCTTTACTTTAGGCCATAAATACTTGTACAAAATATAAAATATTACAATGGTTAAAATTGCATACAATAAAATAGTCCACAAACTTGTCTTATGGTAATATACAGTGTTAGTCAAAAGTTTAGTATTTTCAATTTTCTGCTTATTTATTTCATTTTGTAAATCATCAAGTTTTTCCAGGTTTATGGAATTCGTTTTCAAAAATCTTATATTACTATAGACAGTTTTGCTTGTAATATTTAAATTAATATTAGGTAAAGGTATATTTAAATATTCATTCTTAGAGTTCTTATAATTCGAATTCGTTTTCAAAAATCTTATATTACTATAGACAGTTTTGCTTGTAATATTTAAATTAATATTAGGTAAAGGTATATTTAAATATTCATTCTTAGAGTTCTTATAACTCCTAAGTATAATATCATTTATCTTAAGACTACATATAGGGTTTAACTCAATTAAATAAGTCCCGTTTAATAAAATGGTATTTTGACAACCCATTTGCCTTCATCAATATTTTGAATTTCTAGATTTTCTAATTTTACGGAAATTTGCTTGCAGTTCGTGATATTATGTGAATATCTTAATAATTGCATTTCGCATGGTAGTGTTTTAAATACATTCTCAGAGTGAATGTGATTACATAAATATTCATTGTCTGTTACTTTCTTACAAGGATCATTAGAATATCTGAAATTCTTTTCATTTATTATGAGATAATTAAAATTTGGTATTATCATTTTATAATATTCGCCATTAGGTATTGGTATTAGAAATAGATGAAATAAAGTATAATCTTGTTTTTCGTCTAAAGGAATTTCTAGCATAAAAGTAACTTCGCTGTTTATTACATAGCCTTTTAACTCTAGAACATTTTCGTATTTAATGATATTTTCTAAAATTGGTTCAAATGGCAATTTCTCTGAATTTAAATGTCTTTTAATCAGATTTATTTCTGTTAATAATTCTTTAGGTTGAATTATAATATTATGGAAGTTATTTAGTTTAGCAAAAGACATAGCAACTTCTATATTTGCTAATATATCATATATATTTTGAAATAACATATACATTTGTGTTAAAACCATTTGAGTCCGATAATAATCAAAATCGGAGATTTCTTGGATTTCTATTTGGTTTAAAACTTGTATTGTTTGATTTACCCTGTATTCTAGGATATTTTGATTATGAGATATATTCTTAGATATTTCTTGAAAGCTTTTAATTGAGTTACTAAGTAGAGTGATTTGTTTATCCATAGATAATTTAATATTATTTTGATTTTCTTTTAATATATTTATTTCGTTATTTATTGCCATTGCATCATCGTCACCTAAATTCCCTGTTATACTTTTTATTATGCTACCTAGTCCATTAATTAAGCCTCTTTTATGCCTAGTTTGTTTAGGAGGTAATATTTCATTAATTTGACGTAATATTTTCTGTTTTTGATTATCAATAATTATATAAGAATTATAATATTCCGTATTATAGTCTGTTTTATTCCGCAAATGTGCTTTTAACATATTATATTTTAAACTTAAAGATTTATATTCTTCTATTATACCTTTTATGTCAAATATTTGTATAAATGTCCAATGATTAGTTGTTTTCTGTGCATGTCCTAATTTGTAGGGTAATATGCCAGGGTTTTGATTTAAGTCGTAATATTTTGGTTTGTTTCCTCTGGCGTAGGACCATCTGTAACAAGAGGTCGTTTTAATTCTTTTATATGTATAATTTCAGTCTTTTTGGGATTTTTGTATTTTTACCCAATTATGTTCAAGTAGTTCTTTTATTATATAAGGTCCGCTGAACTTTGCTTGATTTTTAGTTCTAGGGGATAAGTTTTTATATACCTTTTGATTAAGTTTAAATTCGTAGGGTTTGTCACCTTTTGGGTTAGTTTTTACTAACATGACTTCTTTTTGAGTTTCAGTTTTTTCTGTGACTTTATTATAGATTGCATCTACCTTTTGTTTATGAGATACTACATAGTCTGAATAAAATGTAGTCGATATTAGGTCAAAAGGATCACGAGAGTTTGTGTGTCCTAAAATTAATTCATGTGGTGTATATTTTGTTGTCCTATGCTTTGAGCTGTTATATGCTATAACTGCATAGGGTAATAATTCTGAGATTGATTTAGTTTTATCCTTTTCTTTTAATATTCTTAAATGTTCGATTAGTGTAGAATGATATCTTTCAATTGGGCCACTAGACTCGTGATGGAGGGGAGTTGTAAAGTGAATATTTATTTTTTGAGCTTTTAGTAATTCTTTTACTAATTCATTATTGAACTCAGACCCATTATCACTAACAATTGTTTCTGGACATCCGAAATATGAAAAATAGTTTATAAGTTTATCGCAAACTGATTTAGCGTTTTTATCATATACATAGGCTTGTCCATATTTTGAGAATTTATCAAATATTGTAAGACAATTATTTTTTTCAAAAGTAAATGTATCTATATGAATTATTTGAAAAGGTTTGGACGGTGTTTCAGTTTTTACTAAGGGCACATATGATTTCTGTCTACTATATTTTAGAGTTTGACAGGTTATACAGTCATTTATTAATTGAGTAACATTTAACATTTGTTTCATTTTATTCCAGTAATAATTCATTTTAAGTCGATCATACATTTCAGTTATTCCTCTATGGTTAGTTTTACTTTGGTGTTGATGGGTTATTAATAAATTTTTTTCATCTCGGTCAGAAATATTATTGACTAATTTAGTACATCTTATTATTTTAGGTTTCCTAAAATTTTGTATATACACGTTTGTAAATACGGGTATAAGTTCTTCGTTATAAAAATATATATAACACGTTTTTTCGCTGTTCATATAATCACGAATAAATTGTTTAATTATTTCAGGATCCGTTGGTAATTCTACCTTATTAATATAACTTTTTTCAAATGTTTCGAAGTCAACTTTTATCTTTGGGTGAGGTGACCTTTTAATTAAATATTGCAACGATTTATTATTTATTATCTCATCTAGGATATTTAATCCCGGGTTCTCATTATTATTTTGATTACTATGCACCGTATTATCTGAGGTACTTACTGCAGGTCGAACTTGAATGTCAGATAGAATAGTTATCTTTTGTTCATTGTTTTCTCAAATTGCTGATGTCGAGGGCAAGTTATTATCTAAGTTTTGCACTTGATCTAAGTCAGGGTTATCTCTATTAGTCACAATAACGTTTTCCGAAAGATTACGCAAGTATTCAACTATGTCATGATCCGCGTCTCCTGGATTGTTTATTACCGAATCATTTTCGTATAAATTTAATTGTATTCTTGATAGGGCGTCGGCATTGCTATTTTGAGTGCCTTTTTTATATATTATTTTATAATCAAATTCTTCTAAACGTAATCTCCATCGAGTTAGTTTTGAATTTACATCTTTTTGATTAAATAGCCATACTAATGGTCTATGATCAACATATATAAAAAATTGCCTTCCGAATAAATAAGGTCGGAAATATTTACATGCCCAAACTACGGCTAAAAGTTCTTTTTCTGTAGTCGAATATCTAGTTTCAGTTTCATTTAAAGTACGCGATGCGTAAGCGATTGGTTTGTCATTGGGTATTGTCCCTTGAGATAGAATTGCTTCTAAAGCATAATTACTAGCATCTGTAGTTAATATAAATGGTTTTGTAAAATCAGGATATTGTAATATCGGTGAATTGATTAATAAGTTTTTACAATGTTCGAACGCATTTACAAAATCTAATGTATGCTCTATTTTAGAGTTTTTTTTAAGACATTTTGTCATTGGTTTTGTTATTTTAGCAAAATCTTGTATAAAGCGGCGATAATATCCTATTAAGCCTAAAAATGATTTAATTTCTTTTTGAGTCTTCGGTATAGAAAAATTTTTTACTGCTGAAATTTTTTCAGGATTTGGTTTAATTCCGTTTTGTGTTACAACATGTCCTAAATACTGGACTTCTTTTTTCAAAAATTCAGATTTATCTAACTGTATTTTAAAATTGGCTTCTCTTAATCGATTAAATATTTTTTTTAGTTTTAAAATATGTTCTACTATGTTGTACTAAAAACAATTATATCGTCTAAATATACAAAGCATATTTCATCTTGTAATCCTCTTAATATATTGTTCATGACGCGTTGGAATGTCGCGGGTGCATTTTTTAAACCGAAGGGCATTCTTAAAAATTCATAATGTCCGAAATCTGTACTAAATGCTGTTTTGGGAATATCTTCCTTACACATTTCGATTTGATGAAAACCGTTAGCAAGGTCTATTGTAGAAAAATATTGTGCTTTACCTAGTTTATCTAAAATTTCGTTAATATTTGGTAGTGGCATTTTGTCTGCTACACTTACGTCATTAATCACAAACTAAACGATATTTTGGTTTTCCTGAAGCGTCAAGCTTTTTAGGAACTATCCAAATTGGAGATGAATATGGAGAGTTTGATTCTCTTATTATATTTTGGGCTAAAAGTTTTGAAATTTGATCTTTAACTTCTTTTTTATAAATTTCAGGATATCTATAACTTTTAGTGTAAATAGGAGTATCTGTAGTTAGTTTTATTTGATGTTTAATAGCATTTGTAAAAGTTAAGGGTATTCCTTCACAATGGAAAATATCTCTATATTCGAAACATAGTTTACGAATTTTTTGTTTTTCCTCGTAATTGCAATGATCTAGTCTTAAGTTTTTTAAATTAGTTTTTAATTGATTATCTAGATTTTTATCATATGGTTGTTCATTAGGGTTGTAATCTACGAAATTGAGTTCGTTTACATTTATTTTTTCAACATCTAGGGGTTCAAGAAATTGTAATTTATTGGGATGTTCTGAGGAATTTAAAACAGTTACATAAGTAAGGTTATTTTTTATCTCAATTAAACATTCGGGAATTTCTAAATATCCGAATTTTTGGTAATCAAGTATATCTATTCCTTCTGTGATGTTCACAGGTACTTTTATTTTTTGAATACATCTTGGTGGTATAATATAAGTAAATTTTTCTTTTAACATTTTGGGTGAAAATTTATTTCCTAAATAACGTATAGGGATTTCAACATAGGGTAATTGCAAAAGTTGTGTATTAAAATCTAAATTAGCATTAAGTTGCATAATAAGATCTAAACCTATTAATCCGTCAAATTTGTCTGAAAAATCGAATAAATAAAATGTATGTTCTCCGTGAGTTTTAAATATCGGAAATATTGGAATGGTCGCAATTTCATTATGAAAGGACGTTGCATGTGCGGTTTGCACTTGAAAAATTTCGTTTACAATATAATTAGAAAAATATCTGTAAGCAATTTCTGATTTTATAAAACTTCGAGTACTTCCTGTATCTAATAGAAAATTTGCATTTAATTCGGGAATATAAATATACGGTAATTCAACTGTATAGTTATTTAGAATTACTATCTCATATTGTTGTTCAGGCTCGGTTTCGAAAAATTTACATTTTCGGTATTTTCTTGGTCATATTCTTGTTCTTGGCACATATCGATATAGTTTGGCATATATATATCATTTTGTTCATAATAGGGATTTTCAAAATTCGATATTTCTTGATTATCAGCATAATCAATATTTTCAAAATTTAATATTCCTTGATTATCGGCATAATCATTATTTTGAATATCATTTGTGGTATTTTGCTGTAAAACTTCTTGGTTATAAAGTTCACTATTTACTTTTTTATTTTGTAAATTATTGTTTAAAATAGTATTACCAGAGCTTGTGTCCATTGGTTCTACTTGTCTAGTTCTCATAGAGTTTTGAGCAAAATTAGAATTTGTTCTCATAAAAGGTCTAGGTTGATTAAAAATAGGTCTTTGTAAGTTTTGTGTAAAATTTGGTCTTTGAAAGTTTTGTGAGAAATTATTTGGATTTCTTCCAAAATAACTTGGAACATTATTTCCGTTTATATTATTTGGAAATCTTGGAAAATTAGGATTATTTTGTAAATAGTTTGGATTAAAATTGTTCGAATAGTTAGGACTAAAATTATGTGAATAATTTGGTTTATATGTTGGTTGTCCTTTTGGCGATTTTTGTCCTCCCCAGTGGTTCTTGGTGATGTGCTAGCTGTCTCGTCTCTTTCCGTCGGGTTCTCCGTTGAAGATGGTCCTTGTGGAAGTCGCCTTAGATCGGCACTATCTGCTCCTAGTAGGCTCCCAATTCTCTTCAGATTTTTCCTCTTGAAAGCCGCCTTAGATCGGCACTATTTCTCTTCCAATCGGTTTCTGAATTTTGGGTTCTTCGATTCGTCTTGTTTTGTAGGTTTAGTGAATAAATTTTTGGAAAAAACCGTGTTTTTTTTTTCACGTTTCACTATCCTAGCGACTGCGCCAGTTACGTTGTAGTCGAACGGAAAGCACTTTTTAAAAATTACGTAGCTTTATTTAAAAAAAATGAAACAAACGTTCAGAATCGAGGACAGACTAACAGTAACGCAATTTTACATTTTACCTCTATTTATATGTTTCCCTTATCTAAATTATATAAATGCAACCTAAACAGTATAGGGGACGTAACTTGCATTTATTCTATTCTGCATAGAGGCGGCGTCGTGCGCCGCTTGACAGCGGCCCCTTTTTTTTTCTTAGTTTTTTTATTGGTTTTTATTTCGATAATATTTCTAAATTCATAAAAAATACTGTTGTAAAGATAACAAATTTAAGCTTCTAACGGCACTTCATTGATTTATAAATGCGTTTATTTGTTTGCGCTACTACTGATAAACCTCAGTTGGATAATATTCTCTATTTATTATGTATTTTATAAAATGTTTTAAACAAAATAATTCCTAATATGAGAAAATTAGACAAAAAGTTGCCATATGCCTTATGTTAGGGATTTTTTTATTGTGATTAAAAATAAAACATTTTCTCTTTATAGTATGCCTTATATGGAAGCTATTGTACTTGAGGCGCTCCGGATGTTTGGCTGTAGAGCTTTTGCAGTTCCGCATAGAGCCTTAAGAGACACATACCTATCGGAATACATTATTCCAAAGGTAATATACATTTCATTACTTTTATAATTATTTTATAAACACTAAAGCATAAGAAGCTCCTTTAAAGTTTGATTGCATATTATGATTGGATGTATTCAAGCTTCTTAGTATATAGGTACGTAACAAATACGGCAGTGCTAAATAGAGACGAAACTGCACATTTTAGTGCCCACTATTTCAATGTTTTAATATCTAAGGCATTTTGAGTACTTCCGGAATATCCGACAAAAAAACAAAATTTTTAGCTTCCGGTTTGAAAATTTTCTGACGTTCTTAAATATATCGAAAAAAGAAAACCAAAACTGTCTAACTGTCTAACGCGTTTTTTATTCAGAACCTCCTTAAGGCGTCTTTTTCTAAATTTGGACCTGTAATTTTTTACTTGTTATTTAAACACTTGATGCTTCGGAAAGTCAATTAGCAGTCCTGTAAATTTTAAACACTTCAGTGACAAAATATTTGTATTAAGCCTGTCACTCATTATTCGTTTCTATTCGTTCATTCGATTCATCAATTCAAATGAATGAACGAATTGGGGAATCAATAAATTGAAAAATATTTCATCCACACTATTCATCAATTTTTATTTAATACGTTCGCATGGGTTTAATGCGTTTCAGTGTTTGAAAATACACAGGAAACAAAAGATTTGATTCGGCGAATGTTTCGCTGAGCTCAAAGCCTACTTGATTATTCGCCCAAAAGACGAAATCACCTCGCAATGAATCGGTCGGATGAACCGGACCGTCCACACTATGCGAACGATTGAAAAAATAGACGAATCAACGACTAGTGAGTAGCGGATTTTACAGTGCCTCACACATCTAATTGGAACGGCTAAATGTTTGTCAATTTTCAAAACATCTTTAATTTTCCGATCTTCTTATATTTTAATTTTAATTCTGGATAGGCTTAAGTTTAAGATGCACTATGCAAGTACCTGCTGCTGATATTAGAGAACCGTAGTACTGTTTAATGCGAGGAACACAATGAAGCTTCCGTATTCGTTTTACGTAAAACCAACCTACGAAACTTAAGAAGGAAGTACACACTTGTGGTACAAAACTTGGTAATAATTTTAATGATGGAACTAAATATAACCGTTTATAACCCATATTTCAGAAACGTGTCTAACAAAACACAGAAAAAGAAATTAAGTTTGATGTAAATCGACGGAAACGAATGACGTAACTTTCATTGTGTTCCACGCTTTAGCCAGTTATGCAAGGTGAATGAAAGGATTCAATTTCAGTCGCGACTTTCACATGGAGAAATGTTTTATGATTTGGCATTGAATTACTGAGACATATCTCTAGATGTTTTTATAATTTTAAAGGTGTCTGGATTTTCAAGGCTTACTTGAAGAAAACATCTAATTTGGTTTATATTTTCTTTTTTAACTATTTCTTTTTTGCTTTCTGTTTGATTTGTATCATTATTTCAAAGACAAATGGCATTTACTGAATTTTCTATCAAATAGCCAGTGGTGTATGAGAAATATAAAAGTGTATATAAATTGTGGGAACTGCATACAAACTTTTTATTTAATTAGTTGTTGCTGCTAATGCAAAAATATGAGCACACTTAAGATTTAAAATTTGCTCAAGTTGGCGGCAGCCAGATTGTTTAAAATATTATTTTTGTAGTGCATAATATTGAACCACCAGCATTTTATTACCTAGGGAATATATCACTCATGCAATTTCTATGACTGTGATCTTCAAAAGTGACATAGCGTATATTAACATCACATTGTTGACAATTTTATTGCATTGCTTCGGCGATATATTTTAAATAAAACAGCTCTGGATCGTTTTTAAAAGCATGGTCGTAAGCCAAATCTGATTTTGTATTGCTGCCTTTAACTTTATTAAGTAAAAAGGAAATAAGGAATGTTATGCTCCTTAGAAGAGTAGATAATTTATCTCTGTTCTGAAAGTCCCAAAGTATAAGATATTGGGCTAGAACGCGATTCAATTCCACGAAACTAATTATGCAAATTATAGGACAGGACGAACAAGACCAAAAGTTACAAGCCTGCGCTAAGACAAATATATCAATTTGCAAGCAAGAGAATGGTGAAGGCACAACAGCATGGGAAGGCGTAGATTTACAGGATTGGTTAAGTTCATTGGAGAGGCAGTAACTGCCCAAATATTTATGGATAGATGCCTTTTTTTATGTTAGTAGCAATAAGTAATTTTTAAAAAATGAAAGGCGTGTACCCAATATACAGGCTATTTCGAAACAAATGCGAAAAACTTAAGGGGGTGATTCTTGAGTTTATTCTAAGAAAAAAACTTCAAATGAACATATTTCCCAAACCTCATAGCTTTTGAGATACAGGGTGTTAAACTTTTCAGAAAAAGATCTTTTTTTTATATAATATTTGAGATACCATTTTAGATATCTTCGTGAAATTTGGTACACGTTTTCTTCGCATCAAGAAACATTTTCTGGTGTACAACATTTGTTTTTATTTCTTCCAGTGGCTTCCGTACGGGATTTACATTACATATTTTTGAAGAAAAAAATGGTATGCCACTGGCATTTTTTTCATTTGGATATTTTCGTTGGATAGCCTAGACAATTTCACACAAAAACTACCGCTTGTATTTACGTCAGATGTCCCGTTTAAAACTTATTTAGCAAAATGTCGGAATTTCTGGAGATTTGTTAGGTAAAATTGGCTATACATAAATGATCATTTTACCAAATAACTACTAAACCGTAGAAAGACTAAAAAGATGGCGGAAAATAATGTTTTTATTTTGTATCTTAACAACGAAAGCGATAGAATAATGAAATTTTATGGAAGTATTACTATTATGAAAACACACTATCTGCATTTCACTTTTTTAGAATGAGTGGAAGAGGTTGAAATAGGCTACCCATATTATTCTTGTTAACCAAATTTAAAGAAAAACTTACGCAACGACTTGGAAAAAAATAAATTTGGATAGATTGGTTTATTTAAAACTTTTCCCGTCTTGTATTTTTTTCATAAAACTTACCGGTCTGAAATTAAAACATAAAATGTATATAATTACGTGTGGGGACGGGGAAATAAAAAAAAATCTAGTGGGCCGCTGTCACTTTTTCGTGCGTTTCTAATATTGCTTTATTTGACATTGCTCAGTGAGTTTAAATACAATTTGTTATGTGATCTGTTTAATTGTGCAGTAATAAGAGTTTTAATCAAATCAATGGAACAATAATGGTTAATTTCACGAATGCAGAAATGGCAGATATGTATCTTATGTACGGGCGTGCAAACGGAAATTCCTTGGAAGCTTGTCGTTTTTATACACAAGCGCATCCTAATCGTAGACCTTCTCATCACATCACGGCTTTATCAAACCCTACATGAATCTGGAACTTTCGAAAAAAGAAGTTTTGATACTGGCCAACACCGCGAAGTTCGAACACCCGAATTAGAAGTTGCTGTCTTGCCAGTTGCTGAGTTAAGTACCAGGAAAATTGCAGCGGAATTAAATACTGATGCATCAACTGCATGGGGGATATTAAAAGAATAACAGTTTTATACTTACCATATACAAAGGGTTCAAGCTCTCTTACCAAGGGATTTCGAACCGAGAACGATTTTTCCCAAAGGTTTCACCGGATGAATACCGATAATCCCTTTTTTTGTGCAAAAATTCTCTTTTCGGACGCTAGTTTCTCAAGAGATGCAATTCAAAACTTTCATAACAGGCATGTATGGGCTAAAGATACTCCACATTCCATAACAGAATCTAGACATCAACATTAATTTTCCGTGAACGTTTGGATAGGAATTGTTGATGAACGTTTAATTGAGCCACATTTTCTACCTCTATGATTAACTGGTGAGTCATATTTTCATTTTCTTACTAGAACATTTACCTCAGAGAATTAGAAGAGACATGTATTACATGCATGATGGTGCCCCAGCACACTTCAGCCTAAATGTGCGAATGTATTTAAATCTTACTTATGAAAATCTCTGGATAGGAAGAGGTGAGCCTCATCTTTGTCTTCCTCGATTTCCAGATTTAAATCCTTTGGATTATTGTATTATATACCTATTGGAGGCTCAATGATGCGTAGCATAAATGTATGTATTATAGCGCAAGGCAGGCATTTTTAATATTTGCTATAAAAAATGTACTCCCTTCTACGTAGAACGTTGTATTTTTATTTGAGTTGCAATGTTTAAATCATTTTTTTAAATACGTTTTTTTAAGAACAATTTTATCCTTAGTTCATGCATGAATACATAGAGGATAGGCTAGTATGAAACATGTTTGTTAATTAATTATTTTTAAAATGTGGTTGTTCAGAAGGGAATTTAACATTATTAGTACAAAATAAAACTGTGTTTAAAAGCAGCCAACTATTTAGATTATTTTTCTAAAATAAATTTCTTTGTCACGTAATGCTTTACATTTTATTTTTAAATTTCAAGTCGTTAAGTTTATTCAAAAAATACAAGTGGTAAAAAAGTTTCTAAATAAACCTAGTTATCCAAATTTGTTTTTTTCCAAGTCGTTGCGTAACTTTATTTTAAATTTAGTTAACATGAATAATAGGGGTAGTATACTTCAACCCATTCCACTTATTTTAAAAAAGTGAAAAAATACGCAGATAGTGTGTTTTTATAGTAGTAATACTGCCATAAAATTTTAATATTCTATCGCTTTTCGTGTTTAAGATAAAAAATAAAAACATTATTTTTCCGTCATCTTTGTACCGCAACATCTCCCTAATTATTGAATTTTGACCCAACGTTTATAACAACCTGCCCTTCATTTTGAGCAAGGAATATCAAATTCAAATTCCCTATTCTGCTGCGTAACTGTTTAGTCTTTCTACGATTTAGCAGTTTTTTGGCAAAATGATCATTCGTGCAAGCCAATTTTGCTTAACAAAACTCCAAAAATTCCGACATTTTGCTAAATAACTTTTAAACGGTACATCTGACGAGAAAATAGCAAAAGGTAATTTTTATGTAAAAATGTCTAGGCTATCCAAATAAAAAAATTTTAGTGGCAACATATATATATATATATATATATATATATATATATATATATATATATATATATATATATATATATATATATATATATATATATATATATATATATATATATATATATATATATATATATATATATATATATATATATATATATATATATATATATATATATATATATATATATATATATATATATATATATATATATATATACCAATAGTATAAAGAAATAACGAGGATTCGGCCAAAAAGTCTATAGTTCATTTATTTTCTAATAACCAAGTTTTCGGAATAATTCATTTCTTCTTCAGGACTCTATAATAACATAATTATAAAAAAGTGTAGGATTTTTTTACAAATAAAAAGTACTTACACTAATTAAATTGCAGAAATAATTTTAAGGGAATATGACTAATTATGAAAGTTCTTTACCAAATTCACCAAATACTTATTGCGATAATTTTCATAGAAATCAACAAAATTATAGTCAAAAGGAATATGAATACGATACACCCCCGTATAACGAAACGTATAATTATGACAACTAAAATTCTGCTAACCTGAATACTAGGTAACTATATGATAATACTGAGTAAGAACCGTCAAATTTTCCGATTATGACTTCGAAATCGGATACGATGAAATATTTTTGCACAATTACAATATACAATTACCCTATATTAATATTCCCGAAATTAACGCAAAGTTCCTATTAGATACAGGTATTACAACATGTTTCATTAACCCCGAAATTGCTTATACTCATTTTCCCCATTTAACAGAATTATTTGAAGTGCAAAACAGCCCACGTAATATCGTTTCACGATGAAATAGCAACTTTACCAATTTTTCCTACTTTCAATACTGCAGGGATATATAATTTGCATTGAATTTTTTGATAAATTTGACTAATTGATAAGATAAATTAAGTTAAGACCTTATAAAACTATAAGATGCCAATTTAGATTTTAACAAGTGTATCTTAAAATTACTCAATGTAGATATACCTATACGAAAATAAAAAATACTAATATGAGCAATATAAGTAAAGTTATGACCTCTATAATAGAGCCCAGAAGTTATTAAAAAATGTATATTCCTGTTAGTGTTTCAAATGGTTATGGTATTCTTTCTTATAAAAAATTCGGACATTAACAACAGCCTTAAATCCTAGAGAAAACCCTATAAAAATTAAGTTTCTTGAACCTTTCGAGATAGAATCCTTATAACTTAATGAAACAAATTTTAATGATCACCTTTCATAGCAATATATACCGAAAAAAAATTCAACAATAAGCTTAAGGCTGATCTAAAAAATGTTAATCTTGACCACTGCAATCGCGAAGAAAATGAACAAATACGGAAATTGTGCCAAGTATTTAGAGATACCTTTCATGAAGAAGTGCCTTTTACTTGCTCAAATACCAATAAATATGAGGTTAAAGCAAAAGATGATGCCTCACAAAAACCTATAGAGTCTAATACTTCAGAACCCTCGATCTCGCTAATGGATTCTATCAGATTGAAATGAGTTAAGACGATATTACAAAAGCAGCTTTTAGCAGTGATATAGGATATTGTGAATTTTTACGTAAACCATTGAAGTTTTTACAAGATTGCGAGATTCCAACCTTAAAGTACAATTTGATAAATCAGAGTTTTTAAGGAAAGAAATACAATATTTGTAAGTAATGACGGAGTAACACCTAATCCCGATAAAATCTCAATTGTAAAAATGTTTCCAATTCCCACAACTACTAAAGAAATTAAATCTTTTCTAGGCTTAGTAAGTTATTATAGACGATTTATAAAATACTTTGCCAAAATAATAAAACCACTAGCCTGCTTGTCTAAAAAAAGATATAAAAATAATAAAAAATCATGAATTTGTAAACGCATACGAACACTTTAAAACTCTCTTAATTAATGCCTCAATTTTAGAATATCCCGATTCCTCAAAACCATTTATTTTAACTACCGATGCAAGAAATTTGGCATTAGGCGCAGTATTATCCCAAGGAACTAGCCCTAATTGTAACAGAATAATAGGATCTTAATCGAGCATTATAATTTTATAGCTTTTAAACTTATTTATTTATTTAAATTTTAGCGGACAACCCTGTCACATTACTGTAATTAACTAAGGTATATTAAACAAACTCAAAGGTACTTCGAAGTTTCTGCGTAGATTATTAACAGGTCGTTAATTTAAATAAAAGATTTGGTTTTTTAAAACAACTTAAAGATCTACTAACAAAAATAAAAAAAGATGTGAATTACTGTACAAAAATAATACTTAAAATTAATAACAACTTTATTAATTAACATAGGATAAATTAAAATCTAGAAAAAAGAATAATAAATTTTTTTAGATAAACTATCAATTTAACATCAGAACATATGTAAAAATTACTCCCCAAATAAATACTAAACCAATTGTATATGTAAGGCCCCATAAACCACCACAAAAAGAATAATTAAAAATCAGCCGTAAGAACTAAAACTTTGATACGGACTAACTTTATGTTCCTTCCTTCAATTAAAACGTTAAATTTATGATACTAACAAGCCCTACCCTGAAGATATTTTATTAGTTGCACAACATGTACACACCTAGTGGCATCTATATTTTACTCGAGACAATAATAATAGGATATTTGGTTGATAATATTTGGTAAAAATCTCTTCATCTGCGAACTGGTTGTGGTCTCGCGTGCCCCGGGCTGTCAAGTGGCGCCCTGGAATCCCCGGACTTCCTCTATCTGCGCTCTTCTTTATGGACTTCCGTTACGTCAGATTATGGCCAAATCTGACCTTTAGTATAACGTGGGTAAAATAAAGCACGCTTCTTAGTATAACATTGTCTTGAATCCCATGTGCCAAAAAAACAACAATATACAATCTACAACAGGATTGAATTTTCGCTCTTCCCTCTGAATAAACCACGTTTTCACAAATCTATCCGTGGCTAACGTAGATCCTTTTTGTAAGAATACACCTTCGAACAGTATCTGTTAGTTAGCGTTACTAACAATTTTGATTTGAAAAAAAAACGCCTACCCATATATCTTTGATATTCTGATACTGACAGTTTCGAACGGGAAATATAGCGTGAAATGAAAAATCATATATAAACATAGAGAAGTTTATACTTTTGACGGTACTTAGAATTGGTTCATAAATGTTATGCAATATTAAGGAATACTAAGGTATTCAAAAAACTCTTTGGGAAAAAAACTATTGGCCTACTTTAAACTGAATAGAAAATACACAGAATTGGCTGTTAAGTGGGGCTAGTCTCGAACCGCTTCCTACAAGGCATGATAATATATTTTAACTTTAGTTGTACCAAGAGTCGAATTTACGGATTAACAGGTTTTTTTAAACCTTAATAAAGATAAGTTTTAAAAGAATAAAAGAAAATTTTTAAGCCGTATATGGTCTGACAATACCTGATTATAAGCTTAATGTGACCTGATAAAAAAACGCTTGCCTACTTAGAAAAATTGCGTATATATCCATATATTTTAGTTATTTTCTTGAAGATTTATCCCCGTTATATTAAACCTTCCTGTCGAGTTTTACTCTAACTTATTCATCCATACCGAGATCTTTTGTACACTAACATGGTAAATTTGCTTAACGGAGATACCGGGGGGACTAATAGCTTGCACTCTTAACAATTCTTGCGTTCGATTGTACAATTATTTTGATTTGCAGTGACGTGATATTTTTCTAGTTTATCTGTACTGTTTATTTAATACCTCTAAGTACCCTTTCGGTACATTTTTCCAGGATACCTATTTTATATTTTCGTCGTGGCCTATGACCTATGCAGAATTAAGCGACCAGACATTTTCCTTTCATACGTGGTTATTTTTAATTTTAATTACAGACTAGAGAGCAGACTGTGGCTGAAAATCTCTTTATATTTTAACCTAGTTGTATGTTATCAAAAAAATGTAAAATTAAACAAATGCGACCTAAAAACAAAACAGCAAACGAACTAAATTATCAAACTATGTTCTTAAAAGCAAAATTGTAAGATCACAAAAAACTGATTTCGTGGCTTACTGAGTTTAACATCCCCACACTGACTAATATATGCAGAAATACCAAGGCCGCAGTCCAAAAAAGAATAATTAAAATCGTACAGTTTAAGGTTTTTTTTTGCAGTGGTGGGGAAATGCATTTACGCACTCCGACCTCTTCATAAGGTTCATGTGTGGGACTCGCGATGAGGCTACTCTACCCACCAATACTCCACCCTTCTTTTGGTGCTAGCCCCCGGAACCATCACAGCGTGATATACCGTCAGGAGCTACCCCATTTTCTAGCTATGGTTTTAACTTATTCGCCTCTGGCACGTTCTTCTTTTGCTATCATTATCCTTGTAATATAAGATTTAATCAATTGCCAATTTCTTTCTGATTTTGTCATAATATGTTATATTTTGATATGTAATTCTTACTCCTATTTCATGCTCTATCTGTGTTCTAATTCTGGTTGTGCTGGGGCAGTAAAATAGTACATGCTCAGCGGTATCTTCAGCTCCACACTTAAGGCAGTTATCATTGATCGCTTTGCTAATTCCTTGGATGTATTTCCTGAAGTTCCCGTGTCCAGTAAAGGCCTGTGTTATTTTGTGTTATGAAATTTAATTTTATTTGTCGGCAGGTCACCCATTTCTTTATGTTTGGTTTTAATTTCTTTGTCCATTGTGCTTTTTCTTGTTCTGAATCCCATCTTTTTTGCCACCTGGCTGCGGTGGTTTCTTTCGATTCAACTCTTCCAATTTCGTTTTTGTAGATCTCTTCCTCTTTTATGGTAAGGTCAATGGGGGGAATGCCTGTAAGTACCTGGAGTGCTATCGTGGACGCTATTCTGTAGTTGCTTGCTACCCTGATAAGACCTTTTCTCTGTGTAGTTTCCAGCTTATTCTTATATGTGATTTTCCTTACAATATCGCCCCATATCTGTGCTCCATATAACAGAGTGGACTGCAACACACCATACAGGATTTTCATTTTCATAGAATTTGGGCCATTTATATTTGGCATTATCCTTTGGAAACGTCCTATTTTGTCACTGGTTTTGTTTATAGTTGTTGTAATATGTTCCCTAAAGGTAAAACATAACTCCCAAATACCTGACAGATCTCTGCGGGCGGATATCCTTGTCTTGAAGTAGAAAAAAAGATATTTCTCCAGTCTCTCTTCCCAGACAATATTACAGCTTCTGTTTTGGAAGGTTCTAGTTCGAGTTGGTTTTTTACCATCCTTTCATTTATCCTGTCGAGTATAATAGGCTGCGGTCCATTAGATCTTCAGAATTTTTTGCTGTTATTACCAGTGCTAGGTCGTCGCCAAAACCTACTAAGTTTACTCCTTCCTCCTGTAGATGCAGAATTGGGTCACACATTAGGTTCCATAAAGTAGGTCCTAGGACGGAGCCTTGGGGGATTCCTGCCGTCATTTCAATGTTTTCATTCTTGTATAAGATTATTTTTTGTCTTTTAAAGTAATTAATAAGGATATTTTTTAGGTAGTCCGAAACTTTTCTTAGATCCATTTCCCTCAGTATGCTGTTCCAGTGTGCCGAGTTGAAAGCATTTTTGACATCAAGCGCACTCCATCTCTGCCCCTCGCCGTGGTATTTAGTTCGGCGCCCTATTTCAAGAACATGTTCGATGGCTTAAATGGTAGACTTGCCCCTTGTAAACTCAAACTGTGAAGGTGCCAGGCCACCACTTTTCTCAATTTCTTTCTGTAGTCTTCCCTTTAGGAGATGCCCATATAATTTGACCAATGTGTTAATAATGCACAGCGGTCGGAAAGAATTTGGTCTGTCGAGTGGTTAGCCGGATTTATGTATTAGAGCTAGTTTAGATATTTTCCATGCGTCAAGAAATATTTCTGCCCTGAGCAAAGTATTTAGAACAACTTCAACTGGTTCTGTGGTAAATGGTGTAGGGTTAGAGCGTGGAACTCTGTCTTGATACTCTTTGCGGAAATAGAACTTTTGCAATATTTCTTTTCTTTTCTATTGGGATTTTGGATATGATTCCCTTACTTTTTATGTTCCTCATTACAATTTTGAAACCTTCTCCCTATATATCCTGGTTCAAGTCATTGCAGAGTTTATTCCAGGCTTTTTTCTTCTCGTTTTCTATTTCTTTGCGAAGCATTTTTCTCCTCTCTTTGTAAATGTCCCATAGCCTATCTAATTCTTCTGGTGGTTGAGATCTTCTGTTTGCTCGAGTAAAATCGCGCCTACGAGATAAGCACATATCTCTACTACGCTCGATTTCATCACTCCACCAGTATGGCATGCTGTTGGGATTACTGTGGCCCCTATTTTCTTTGCTCCTGTTGTATGATTTCTTAATAATTTCCTGTAACGCTTCATAGTTGGTAACTTGGCCGTCTTGTCTTTGTGCATGTCTGTTTAGTATCAATCTAAAGATGTTGCGATTAACCTGTATTTTTCCTCTAAGGTCAGACTTCCTTCTCTTCTAACCAAAATCGATTACTATATGTTTATGGAGAGATAATGATTCCGTCTCAAGTATTTCCCAGGACTTTATTCATCCTGCTAGTTATGTCGTGACAAAGGTTATGTCAATATGTGATTTCTGGTTTCTTCTAGCAAAAGTTGGTTCGTTGCCTATGTTATCGCAGTCATGTGGTCCATGAAACTATGGATGTTAGTGTTTGGAGAGAAATAACAGCCTACTATGCTGCATGTTCGTGTGTTGACCGCAATGATTCCTTTGTCCTTAACTATGTCAAATATTTCGATCTTCTTGTTATGTATGTAGAGGGAGACATCCCCATTATCATCTGTTATCAAGCCATGCCCCTTTACAAGATTTTTGATGGGTTCGCTTGCCACCGTTATATCTACTTGTTTATCGATTGCCACTTTGAAAGCCATATCGTAGTCGTCTCGACCGATCTGCGTTTATTTGTAGAGGTTTAATGTCCGCCATTTTTGCTGCGGGTCGTTGATATTTGTTTATACATTGTCTTTTTGGCTATTGATAATGCACGTCGGAAAACGAAGCATTTTCCCGAGCCTGCTCTATGTCTATTTTCTTTGCAAATTGAACAGTATTCTTCATTGCTACAAGATGTTGCTATGTGTCCCGCTTCTCCGCACTTGAAACACCTTCCTTTCATGTCTTGTCATGAGCATTCGTTTTGCTCGTGGTCATAGCCCCAGTATCTGGGGCATTTCCTGACACGGACACTTTATTCTATTATTCTCTTATTTTTCGATCCCTTAGAAATTATTCCGCTTTGTCCTCATCAATCATCAGAGTAACCGCTTGGGTGTTTTTACGGTTAGATCTAAGTCCTCCTAGCTTGTATAATTTCTCTTCTGGGGTATTAAAGCCAGCGTCAATGGCTCTGATAATTTCCTGTTTTTCAGTTGTTGCGTCCATCCCCCTAATGTGTACTGCCACCTTTTTCTTTTGGAGTCTGCTAGTTTTAACACTTGTTGTCTTTAACATGTCCTTGATTTCCTTTTGGATTTTCTTCAAGGCTTGGTCGTCCTTCTCAATCAATATCAGGACCTTTCCGTCCGTGCTTACTCTGATTGTTTTAACCGCTTCACTTGCCGAGTTAGTTTGGATTCTTCCTTTAATCTTTTGGATTGTGTCTTTAAAGTCCTGGTTCTTTTGGTCTACAATCAGCGCTTAGCTCTGCCTCTCAGCTTCCTTTCGTTTGGTATTTGTGGTGCTTGATTTATTTTCATGGTCCAGTTTTCTCTTAGTGGTGCAGATCGCAACCTGAGTTTTAGTTTTCCTAAATATCACTTCTACCATCTTCCTTAGTTCTGTAAGGTTTATACCCTCGAGGTGGTGTATGGCTACCCTCTCGGCACTTTGCGTCTCATTCCTCACTCTACACAGTTTGTCCCATAGTTCTTTTCCCTCTTCTCGACCCGATATCTTAATAATGTCTTCCTCGCTGTGGTGGCTTCCTGACTGCATCTGCCATTTTTTTTCCTAATAGCGTCGGGAACGGAAAGGAGCAAGAGTTGACCAAGAGTGGTCGATAGAGAAGAAAAGAAAGTGTGGTCTCACCCAATGACAAACAGTCATCCTTTCTAAAATTGATTCTGGCAGCATAGTATATTCTTCAGCAAGACCTTCCCAACTTAAAAGATTAGATCCTATTGATAATTCCGGTCTAATATACGTCTTAGGCGCCTTTCGAACCAGTCCTGCCATGTGCCTATATTGTGAATCAGAATGCCCTTCTCTGTATCAACGAAGGGGAACTTCTGCTCATGAAATACTCTCACAATCTTCGGTTTAGGAACTTCATCCCACACCATTCTTCCTTTTTCATTTCTCCCCCAAACCTTAATCACATTCTCTCCCATTCTCGCTCACACGGAACAAATCTCAGATATCAAAACTTACTAACAGTCTTAAAATTGGAAGCTTCCCTTCTCCCTTCCCTTCTAACGACTTTCCATTTCCCCCTTGGAACGCTTCTTCAGTCATATTCGACTATCATTTAATAAAATACCCCAAAAACACCAAACAGTATAATATTAAAACTATATCGAAATCATATAACTACCATCTACTCTGACCACAATATTATTTTTACAGATGGATCAAAGTCCCCAGATAGAATTGGATCTGGTTTCTATTGCAAGCCTGATGAAAAATATTACATCCTTCACCACACCTCCAGCGTTCTTACTTCAGAACTATTTGTAATCTATAAGGCTCTCGACTACTCATTAAACCAAAACTTTCCAAAATGGGTAATTGCTACAGATTCACTTAGTTTAATAGAAAGCATAAAAATCATACGATCCCGTATACCCTCTGGCCAACGAAATTCAATATAAACTCATCCGTCTCGTTTCTTTGGATTCCGAGCCATGTTGGAATTCAGGGAAATGAAAAAGCCTACTCATTAGCCAAAACTCCTAGTTACGCCTCAGAAACAACTAATAGAATTTTCTGGGCTCGGGATTTACAAAAGTTTTCAATATTCATATCGAAAACGCTTGTTCAACTAGAATGGGACCCCACCCTTAATGAAAACAACCTAACCGATATCAAAAGTATCTTCTTCGAGAATCCCTCCATTATCAACCTTTCCAGAAAAGCAACTACCACGATAGCTCGCCTACGTATTGGTCACACTCTCATCACCCACAAATACCTTATTGAACGATCTGATCCCCCTCTTTGTCAAAACTGTAACCTACCCCTTACAATAAAACATTTTTTTTTTTAAATTGCGCGTATATACCCAAGCTTTGACAGTCCTTCAACTCAATAGTAATCTTAGTCGTATTCTTTCATACCCCAATACCTCGCTCATTATGGAATTTTTGAAAAAGTCTCATTTACTCAATAAAATATAAAAACTAATTTCTCCTTATTATTCATCTTCATTCATTTAACATTTTAGAGAGACTAAAAAATCCAATGGGTTGACGTCTATAATTAAAATCTCTCTCTCTCTTGTTTTTGCAAATAAAAAAAAGAAATTACAATTCATCTATCACCTTAATCGGAAAAGTCTCTCTACAGACATACAATTCTACAACACTGGAATCAAGGAATTCTTCTACATGGTAATCTCTGTACCTGGTAAGAATCTCTTACTATGAGAATAACCGTCATTTATAATAATATTTATTTTACAAATAAAATGCATTTATTCAATATACCTATATACAGTGGCGTAGCTACACCCCCGCCAACCCCCACTGTGCGGGGGGGGGGGTCACGAGGTTAGAGGACCCGGCGAGGATTGCAAATGAGCTCAAGGGGATTATGAGAGTATGGATGACCTTTTTTTGTCATCACTTATTTTTCTGTTCTAAGGATGGCTCTTTACTGAAAACCGCGGGGAGCCCCAAAATTTGTAGCTACGCCACTGCCTATATACTGGACCAAAAATCACTTTTTTGTTAATCTTTACCCCCTCGCTGTCTTTGATGAGAAATGGCTATCCATGTTTATCCCCTGACTTTTTTATTGTTATTTTATTTGCTGATGTTCTAAATAATTTTAATTCATTATCCTTAATTAGTTGTCGGTTGTCGGCCTTTAACTAATTTTTTCATTTTTTTTTTCGTTTGTAAATGATAAAACATGTCAATTTTCTTTTATCCCTTGGTACATAAACTTTTATTCTACTATACACTATACAGGGTAGCCCCAGAGATAAAAGAGTGTCTTAAAAATACAAATAATTTTTTTCCAAACGCTAAGATTGTTTTGTTTCTTCTTTATGCCATTTTTTCATCTATACAAGTCTTAAGGGGCTGATTTTTTTATTTCAGACACGATTAATATGTTTACAAAATAGAAAAACACGTCAGTTTAATTTTTTTTAACATATAAACCTCAACTTGAGGAAGCCATTAAAGAATATATAGGGGAGGTACTATATTTGCCAAAAAAGATTTTTAAAATTATTCCATAATGCCTAAATTATTTTCGACTTTCTAAAAGTGTTATTTTCGGTAGCTGTAACAAGAAAAAAAGACAATTAAAACTTTTAAATGTTCAATATTTCTAACAAACGGGGTGGATTTAAGATGAAATTATGTCTAACATTTTATTTTACCTACAGAGAGCTGAAATTATAAACAAGACACTAATTGATTTCAGCAAATAATTACTCTGATGTGCGAAAAAAGTCACAAAAATTAGGTTTCTATCGAAAAAAAATTATATATGAAAAACACGTAACAAGGAATTTACAAACTGGCTACACCGTAGAATAGATCGATAAAAAGTGTTTTTAGAAATTGTTTTTGTTTTTCGAAATCTACAAAAGCATTGGATTTACCTCAAATTTTAAAAATATGTACAATTTTGTAACAATTTTGTCTGTGTTGTACCTTTGCGTTTACGAGATTTATTGTAATATGTTAGGCATAACTATTATACGTCTGAGTTATAGAGACAAAAGTTATATTTCTAAGTTAAAGCAAATTTTACGTAAGAATATAACAAGAATTACAAAAAAACGTTTCAATCATTATTTATTTTAAGCACTTGAATTCTTCTATTATGTTACTGTTTTAATACACATATTTTTTTATGCTACAACTAGTTAATAACTTCAAATAAAGTTCCAATTCAGGTAGTTTTCGAAGGTTAACTAACGATTCCAATGTATGCATAAATTTTCAGGATACCCTGGTGACAGCAAATTTTCATGGTTGTATGATGGGTCCAAATTCTGGTTTTGAAAACCCTGAAGAATTTCAACCTGAAAGATATTTGAAATATGGTAAAATACAATTGCCAGAGAACCACATACCATTTGGACTTGGAAAAAGAAGGTAAGTGTCATTTCTATTGTTTTGTTTATCTTAGTCTATATTGTTTTTTATTAATACCGAGCTATTAGTAGAGAGAGATAAACGTAGGAATACGCTACGTTATTTAATGACTCTTCGTTATACTAGGTTATTAACTAAAAGGTGGACTGATGGTCACTCATATTTGAGATGTCATATACATATAAAAGATTAAAAAGTACCATTCATCTATATCTATGCCACATATTAAACATTCAGATGCGTTGATGTTCTCCATATATCCAAAACTAGCGGTTAGAGGTGGCTAGTGAGTGAGTGATTCGGTTCGCGCGATCCGATCTTTGATTTTAAAGAATGACTCGAGTCACTCATCTTAAAACCACTCGAGTCTCGAATCTCAAACGACTGCCAAGTTTAATTACTGCGTAGACTCTCCAACTTCTGTTTCATGGCTCGTTACTCTTGTACAGCGGAACAATCTGTGAACCGTTCTTTGTTTCATGCCAGGCAGTCGGTTCCGGATGAAACAAATATTATTTAATTGTCAATATTTTTACATAATTGGTAGACGGAAGGGATTTTTCATATGCTTATTTTTTATTCCTAATACTAAAAGAAACATAATTTGTTTAGTTCGATGCTAATCAATAATGATTATAAATGAGTGTAATTCATACTTGCACCCCAGACTTTCAGATAATAATAGAATAAAGTTAATACATTATAAATCAAATATAATGACGATTAGAACATTACAAAATATATTTATTTAAGTATTTATAATTTACAAAAGCAAACAAAACCTATAACTTAAGGAGATATACGAGTAAAGTATTCTCACACTACACTCGTTTGTTTTTCTAATCTTGACATTGCAAGTTAACTTTTAATTTTCAAAATGTTATCCAAGGGCACACTGTTAATAATTGCGAATAATACCAATGATTAAAATATCATATCAACTAAACACATCCACGCAGCATTCAGAATCCGGGGAATTACTAGCCTTAATAACCTATTAACCATTAACCAAACATGCATAAAATTCCAGAAATGTTCATCAAAATGCGTCATCTGCTAGTTAGGAGCAAAAATAACTAGTATATCTGACGGGTTTCTAGGCGTTTTGTGAGGTTATGTTAACCGATCTTCCAGAGGAGATACTTTGGGACCCAATATTTTGTTGTGGGGGCTCTGCTGAACTTTGGAGCCCAATATTTTGTTGTGGGGGCTCTGCTGGACAAAGTTGACGTAATGGGACCCCATTCATCAACAAAGAAAGGTAGGTAACCTCATTGAATGTTACTTTGTGAGCCCCAAATATATTGATTTCGAGAGAGGGCACTTTGGGTCACCATTTTTTGGGTTGAGTATGATATAATGGGGCCCCTTCCTTAACAAAGAAAGGTGGTTAGTTGTGTATTGAGGGGCCCCAAATGTATGTTACTTTATGGGCTGCTATAAATGTCTGGGGCCCCGTTATTCCTTTATGTTAACCGATCTTCCAGAGGAGATTTGTTGTAAATATAATTGCAGGTTTTTTTTCTTTAAACTTTAAAATCTTTTTAAAGGATAAATTAACATATTTTCTTTGAAATCAAAAATGCCTTGTGTGCTTTACACACGCTACGAATAGATTTACTTAGCCCTTATTAATAAAATACATCATTTTCATGTATATTGTTTTATTTATTTATCTTTAAACAAAAAACAGTATTTATAATTATATAATAACTTAGCGTTTGATAGTGCACAATGCCAAGTAGCACCATATGGATCCTTGTGGAAGTGACATTCAGGAACTTTCTTAAACTTGCTTAGCTTTGGTTCACTCTCCTACGGTATTTTAAAAATTCTTTCTGCACTTATGAATTTTTTTAAAAAATTTGCCTTTTCATCTCCTTTAACGTATACCTTTGGGGCATCATATCTGTTCATAACATGTTCTAAGACATTTGCTATTTCATTCAAGTCTATTACACCAGACTCCCATATTAGACCATGGTACGAGTTTTCAAGATAAGATATCGTTTTTAAATCCTGATCTTTTAACATGCTTTTATTATATGGGGGGTTTGAAAAGAAAATTTGAACAACGTGTTCCATCATACACAGCTAGTTCTTTTGGAATAAAGCCATAAACACAATTAAATCCTTGGATATCAAGACACAAAACTGAATTTTCTCCTGCCATAATCGAAGTTACGAGACACTACTGCTACCTAGTTTAATCTACTTTCTTTTATAAATAAAATTCCACCACTTTTTTTCTAAATTACTATTTCATTGGAGAGCCTTATCAAAACAAAGTTCAACTCGTCTTGACCTATTATAGATAAAACCAAACTAATTGGTATATTCAAAGAGGGACTAATGGTTAAATAATGACTGAATTTATACAAGTTTAAAATAGAAAAGCCTAAATAAATTGATTTATCAAATTTTATTTCTAGGTAGATAGGTGAAAAAAAACAACACAACAGCAATATAACAAGTAGTATTTATTAAACATATTTATTAAAAAATTACAAAACATTTTTGTTGAAATATTCCTGAATAAAACATTTTATTTCTTTACAGTTATAACAAAAATATTTTCAACATATTTATTATTAATTACAATTCACTATTAGTAATTAACATATATTACCCATAAACACATTCTAGCTTTCAGGCATTTTTTCTTTACAATATAAATCAGTTGCAGTGCTTGATAATGGTGCATACAATACATCAATAAAATTATGTCTAGCAATCGACTTAATACAAAAACAAAAATATTTTGAACAAGTATTACAACTCAATGTACCTCTTAAATATGGTCGGTGACTCTGAAATGCAAAAAACAATTATATTTTAGTATATCCCCAAGGGTTGGTGTCAGTATATAAATAATTTAGAATTCGTTTATCGTTTAATGGATTTAGTGCTACTTTTCTCTGATCAATAGTGTAAACATCGTGCTTAAAAGATTTAATTAATTTTTGTGAACACTCAGTAATTTGGTGATTAAATAGACATTGATAATAATCTTCAAATGTTAATGTTTTCAAAGAGCTTGATTTTATTCCTTTTGCCTTTTTATGTTCTTTTTCATTTAAATTTGTGTTGGAATCAGTACTAACTTTATAAGAATACATCTTGGAGCGTAAGCCAATAAATTCAGTCATGATCTGTCCATGGTTTTGATCTTTCATTAAACCAATTACCTTTTTACTTTTTAGAGGTATACCTAAAACATTGTTTTCATGATAATCTGAAGTATCAAATTTATCTATATCTTCTTTAATATGATTATATATGTTGTCAACAGAAAAATGATAAATCAATGAATCGGTCTCTGTATATAGTAATTTTGCAGAGTCGCCAAACTTTTTTTTTAATATAGTTATAATGGAAATCATACACTATTGTTTTCGAAATATCTATAATTGAAAAACCTGAATAGATTGGTTTATTGAAAGTTACATTTAATTTGGACATTTCAATTAAAACCATATTATTATCAAAAATTGTTAAACTGTGAAAATTTGGTTTTGAAATATAATAGTTTGCTCCATATCTACCTGACCATTGTGTAACTAATTTTACATCTTTATATTTCCTTACGTGTTCCATAGCTTTTCTGAAATTAGCGTTATTGATTAATGATCGTTTTTACTTTGTTTTCTTAGTTCCATATTTAAGTCAATACATTTTTTATAGTAGGCTCATTGTTTAAATTTAAGAACTCTATGAATTTTAATAATTTTTAAACCTAGTTGAAGGGCTTGTTTTAGATTTCTATAATGAATAATATAGTTTTTTTTATTGTATAACGTTGTAAGTAATTTTGGAACTTCAGATGTGGAAATAGGTGGAATACAATGTTCAGGACAGATAGGTAAATCTTTGTGTAATTCATATAGTTCTCTGGGGTATAAAAGATCTAATTCAAATATATATCCCCAATCACCATCATCAGGAATATTTAAAATATCAATGTTTTCCTGATAAAAATCGTTTACCCATTGAAATTCTGCTTGAGGTAAAGGTACACTCATTGCAGCACCATATAGATTATTGACATCATAATACATAATATATGAAGTTGCTTCATTACTATTATATTGTTTCCCCATAAATTTATTATTTGCTTTAGCATACCTGTTCGAACATTGAGAAATTCCTCCTCTATAAGCATAAACATGTTAGAGTCTGTAATTAATTCCAGTTCGGTTTATGTCATTTTTTAAAAGGCATCAAGTGCTAATGAAGGAGTAGTAACATAATGTAAACAGTCAAGATTGTAAGTTGTCATACAAGTAGCACGAAAATTTTCAAAGATATCTGTCAATAAAAGTAAATCTGTTTTTAAGTAAAGTTCAGTATATTCTTTTAAATTTTTAATTTTGAAAGTTTCCCAAACAATACAAGCATGTTGATAGTCATCATCTGTTATATTTTGATTATTTAAAGAACTATAAAATTCTTCTATTGCAGGTAAATGATCCTCTTTTAATTTGTCCCAGTTATTTAAATATTCGTACACACCTTTTCGAGTTAACAAATTAAATTCATTATCATTTGAATAAAAAGTTCTAGTTATTTTTTTACAGTCGTCTGTTAAATAGGAAGCTAATTTTTCAATACTTGATGACATAAAGCGAAACGAATCGATAAATCTAAAAGAAACATTTGTGTTTTCTATGTATTTGGTGAAAGAAATGTATCGTTCTTTGTTTAGAGGTAGTAAAGTTATTTTTCCTTTTATATCGGTGCTAAGGGCTTTAATAAAAAAATGACTATCGTATCCGGATAAATTATGGAAAACAACAGGTATATGATGATTATCATTATACATAACGTTACAGTGCTGGTGACTGGGACCTCTGAAAATAGATGTCAAGTAATTATGGTCTTTAACACGCTTTTCTTCTTTTAAAAATGGATTTTCACACACATGACAATTTGGTGGGCTTTGAAAATACTCTAATTCTTCAATAGTTAGTTTTTTCATGGGCAGAGGATTTGCAAATATCTCTAAAATTTCATCTGCTATTTTTTTAAGTTGATTTATAAACCAAGTAATACAATCGGGACCAGTACAACAATTAAATCTCGATAATTGACTATTATATGAACATTTTAGATGATAAGGTATGCTGCATGGAACATGTTTCAGAATTTTTTTTGTTCTTAATTGCGTAATATTTACATCACTTTCACATTTAGTAAGAATACATTCAAGATCAGCATAAATTGTAAAAGGAACCTGTTCTTTGTTCCTTCTTTTCCTTCTTTTGTTAAAATTTTTAAATTTTAAAATTTTTTCATGTTCTTTAGGCATTGTTATTTTGGTTGTATTTAATTTTTTACAGTCTATAGAATGTTTTAATAAATTTTGTTCAGACACAAAGTGATTTAAACAACGTTCACATATCCAGGATTTGTTATGTATGTTACCAATTTGAGAATTAACTAACCTAGATAAATTTTTTATGTATGCAAAATGAAAAAAATCTAGTATTTAAAATGTTCATATTTTGATTTAAATTAAATTCATCACTGTCGGAGTTATTACAATCATCACCATTAAAACAGGGAATAATAAGTAAATTAATTTTTGTTTCGAAGTTTGTTTTATTTAAACTTACAGGAAAAATTTCTTTCTTTTCAAAAGTGTAAATATTAATAGAAAGTGAATTCATAGTTTCGAATTTTGAAACATCTTTTAAACTAATTGGAAAACTAAGAGCTGTAGTTTTTTTATCTGTTTAAAATGTGGATATGAACTAGTTAAACTAGAATTTCTATGGGGTGCAGCAGGATATAATGTACACACTATTGACCATAAGAAGCAATATTTATCATTATTTTTAATATTAATAACTGCTTTAGTTTTTTTGATAAATTTCGGTAAATCTACATAAGGCGCCCAGCCTACACTAATGGGGTTATACTTATTAATGTTAATTTAATTTCATATAAAGCCCACCCACTGTCCCTTTCTTCAAAACATTCTAATTTTGCTAAAATTTTATTTTTAATATTTTCATTATACCAATTTTTTAAATTAGTTGTATTATCAATTATTTCATTTTTTGTAGAAAATGTTTTAATATCTGTTTCAGCAGTGTGTGGCTTTACAAAGTTTGCAGAAAAAATGCCATTGACTTTAATTAAAGAATGTTTTAATTCCTTTATTAATATTAGTTATAACACTAGTCCTAATTCTCTTATTAAAGCAAGATTCAACATCGTGCCATATAACATTGTTTGAGCTATTTACCAAATTTAGATTTTTTACAATTTTTTAAGGTACATTGATAATGTTTTAAACGTGTTAAACTTGCTTCTATTCGAGAAAATTTTTTAATACAATCTGCTTTAGTTTTTATGCTTTTCTTTACAATAAAAATGTTTTTTTTTCAAAATTTTACTCTACCTATTATATTCTTCTAGCGTTTAAATTATTCTAATAGCTTTTTCAAATTTTTTAATTACTACACCTATTTCTCTGAAAACTAAAAATAAAAAAGCGATTATTCTATATTTCCAAATGTCTCTAGGTAATGAATTATTTATATGTATGTCACATTTCCAACTCAAAAAATTAAATTTACAGTTAGGATGTTTTTTTAAGTTTTAATCTATTCTTCTAATGTTACTACAGGTACTAATTTATCTGAAATTAAAAACGCAATTAGCCCGTAACAAAATATTCAAAGATTCATGAAATAAATTTCATGCTATTGTTGTTGCTTCTACTTACATCATATTTTCTATTGTGGCTCGAAGAGGCTAGTACAGGATCTCGCTGACCATTGCTGTTGTCATTTTGAGAAGTCGATGGGACTTCAGTTTTAATTTTTTTAGGAAAACTCATTTTTAGTTTGAAATATTAAAATAGCTTTTATAAAGACTTTTACTTTTGCACAAGAAATACTTTTGAACGAATGAAGACAAACGTCTTAAAAACCAAATAAGTAAATTCACTAATTGGTGATTTATTAAAAAAAAACAATAAATAAATTAGGGATATTCAGTAATATAATAATATTTTCTTATGGTTTTATTATATATAACAAATTTGTTATTAACCATAACGCTCTAATAGTGATATCAACTTGCTTAATAAACAGCGATGATAAAAGTAATTTTTATGAGATAAAGCATTTTTGAAATTTAATCTACATTTTGGTTTATTTTACCTCTAACCTTTATTATTTTTAACAGACATCATGGCTCCTTCTAATGAATGTTTTATAGATTGTGCGGTTGCATATATTTCTTGTAGGGGAATGTTGTTTAAAATATTACGTTGCATATTATACATAGGTTTGCATTTATTTCGCTATAAAACTATTTAAAATATTAAATATTTTGCACTAGTTGCCGTTAAACGTGACTTAGAAATAAATACATTTTTCACATTCTAAATGTGTATAAATATCATTAGACTTCTTCATCATTAGTATTATTAGTTATTTCAAGTTGAAGAAATTAAAGTTAAAAGAAAAGACGTCTAACGTTCCATCAACAATAATAATTAAGTCAACAGACAAATTAAACTTTCCTATAAAAATGGCTTTGGTGGTGATGATGGAACTATTCAGGTAAGTCATATTTTTTTTCTTCTTTTTATGTGAGGTATGTAAATTTTAAATGTTTTTTAAAATATTTCAGTTTGAAAGAATTTTTGTTAAAAAAGTAAAAGTTTATGTACTGATTTAATTTTGTTTCTAGCTTTGGAGTTAAAAAAATTGAGGTTAAAGGAGAGAAAATTTTCATTATGCTGTCCTACACTCCGAAGCATGAAACCCTACTTACAAAATTTGGTAACCTTCCGTTGCATTACATTCGAACTAAAATGGAGGACGATTCGGACCTGCAAATGTTCGAAAAAGCCCTTAAACGATACCATTTCAAATCTAAATGAAGAGGATGTTTTAGCGGCGATTGAGAATTCAGGGTCTCTCCAAAAAGCTGAAGATTTCCTCCTCTTCCTCCAGTGTGAAGGAGCTCAAGTCTCTTTCAACAGCAGCAGCGGGTTCTAGTTCCAGTTCCTTACCACCACCAACAGCAGCAGCAAAAGTAAGTCAGGAGGTAGAATGGCCAGACATACTAACCCTATCAGAGGAAGAGGGTGAAGAAAGCCAAAGATTTGATACACAGTTTTAAGGTACTAACCACATAACAGCAGAACATAGTTTAATATATTATTAGTTATAATGGTAAAAATTAAATTTATAACGACATATTATAAGGATTTTTTTCTTTGTAATATGTGTAATACTGTGTACTCAAAAATTAAGAAAGAGACCCATGTACCAACGAATAATATTTTACTAACGTGTAATTTGTGTCAATGTGTTAGGCTTTTAGTTTATTTAAAATCAGAATTATTTGGTTACCGAACAAGAATTTATAATTATGAAAATAATGATAACACTACATTCACTTTAACATCATCATTGTTTCGTAGGTAAAAAGCATTGAGTTTTAATGGTATATTATTGCAGGTTTTAAGTGTATTTTTGTAAAGTTCTGGTAATAAAATAAAAAATATATATATTTAATCGTTTTATTAACTTTTTAAATCCTAAAATGTTATATTTCAGATAATGAACAACAGACAAGCTTGTGTGACGCCAGATCATATGGGTAATGGTGTATGGACACCACCAAGATTGTCTGAACTGAGTGCTAATATTATAAGTTATTGTATAGGAAATAAAAGTAATATAAAAAAATTAGGGATACCAATCCAATATTATAAAAATGGATTTAAAGATGCATAATATCTTATAATAAAACAAAAAAACGTTTAGTTTCATAAGTTTTTTATTTAATATTTAGAGTATTACAAAATATTATTTTTATCTATCTAACTATTATATTTGTCACTAAAACCTAACCAGCGAACAAGTACTTTATTTTTATTACGTTTTAAAATTTTCTCAACTAAATAGGCATCTGGAAATTTAACTTTTTGTAATTGTTGCTCATAAAAGCCTCCTTTAATTTCCTGCTTGTTGAAATCTTCTAATATGTAGGTAGTAGGATTTGTGAGTTGTACCTTTTTTACAGCAAAAATTTCAGTAGACCAATTCGCCATATATTTCTTATCAAAAACACCAAGAGTTTTAGATATTCTTACATGATCTCCAACTTGAAATTTAGGTTTCGATGCCAATTTTATGTCACTGTAAACTGTATTAAGCAAATGTTTTTCATTTTTTTCACTTACTTGAGACGGTTTCATACCAATTGTTCTATGTTTTTTATTATTATAAGTATATACAACGTGCGGCAATAGGTTATACCATTTAAAAGTTCCATTCAAATTGATTTGTTTCCATATCATACTTTTTAGTGTTCGTATTACACGTTCAACTATTAAAGTCTTTTTTTCACTATAAGTATAGTAATGTATAACATTAAATTTTTTATACAATGTTTGACAAGGTTTCGATAAAAATTCTGTTCCTTGATCTGTTTGTAAAAGTTTAGGTGAATGCTCCTTAAAAAACTTTTCCAGGGCTCCTGCTACTTCCTGACTAGTTTTTGTTTTTAACGGATATGCCCAAACGTATTTGGAAAAACAATCAATAACGACTAAAATATATTTAAAACCATTGTTTTCTTTTACATAGGGTCCTAATTCACAAAGATCTGCTTGATAAAAATTCACGATAGCCCTTTATTATAACACGACGTCTTTTAAAGTTAATCCTTGCAGGTCTATGTATTTCATTCACAATTTGTTCTTTAATTAGGTTTTTTACGCTGCTGGGGTATCATAACTAAAAGTGTGTTTTCTTCTTAATAATGTTTGCTTCTTGAAGTTCTTCAATGATTGAAGTAATTTCGTTATTATGGTTATTATTTCCAGCACTTTGTGATGCTAACAGGAGCTTCAATCTTTGAACGAGTTCGTTCGGGTCGTCCCAATGCACGTATTCGATTGGCTTTTTGGAATATTGCATAAATATGTTTTTCGGTGTGTATTTCTTAACGCCACTACCTGATATGAGTCTTGTTGATGGTGCAATGATTGTTTTATACTTATTTAAATTACTACCTCGTATTTGTTGTGTTCCTTTATAATATCTTCTATTAGCGTTAGTCTTTAAGACTATTTCAATGTAGTTTTTTTGATCTTGAGGTGTAAAATTTTTGGGTTGTTTTTTAAACAATAACTCATACAAACCAGGTGTGCCCTTATATCGTTTCCCTTGAACTATAACATCTGAATCTATTATTTTCATTTGAGAATCTCCAATATAAAATTTATTAGTTACTTCATTAAAAACCACCCCATACCTATGATCAAATTCTTTATTTGTGTCTGTAATCATATCATGAATATACTTTCTGGGTGAAGCATCATATTGATCTAGATAATCGTAAAAAGCCATTTCATCAGTGTCTTGATTTCTTGTTCGCTCAAAATTTCTCTGCAAAACAAATTCATTTTCTTGGTTACCAGTTTCATTGATTATCGATTGTTTAATGACACTAGGTTCATCGTCATCATCATCATCATCAGAAACTTTTGGTGTTGATTGAAATTGTAACCGTCGTTTAAGTCCTCCTCTACTATACGATGGCAACGGTGTTTTCACATTAACGTTTTTTTCATTATAACGAACATTGTCAGGATCATAAATTTGCATTTTGTCTTCTTCTTCTTCTTCTTCTTCTTGGGGTGTTGCATCATTTTTTAACAATTTTGATGTATTTTCTCCAGAGGGTTGGGACGGGGTGGTGATTAGTTTGTTTTCAACAGTTTTTAAATGTTTTGTTATTGGTGAAAAAATATCTTCATGTGCCAATTCACCCTGTTTCAATATATTAAGTTTCTGTTTAACGATCTTTCGTTTTTCTATTAGTTTTCTTTTGATCTCTTTTTCACTAGCATCCATATTTCTTGTGTGTTTTTTATTAGTTTTTTTTACTTCTCACAAATATATGTATTTATCAAAACAACAACGATATCGTTTTTAAATGTTTAAAAATTGATAAAAAATATATGGTTTTTGAAAAAATATTTAAATTTTTCTATCATATCGTGATCATTAAAAACGTGCTTTAAATTCATATCATCCTGTTTAAACAGAATTAGTGCGTTTGCATTATCCCTTATTAAATGCTTTGGAATTTTTGCATACGTCTGAGACAGATAAAAACAATCAACATGACTATGACGTCCCATACTAAAATATTCTTGAATCACATCTTGTTTATCGCAAGCTACGGCATCAAAAATAAAAATCGAATGTTGTTTTGCTTGTGCGGGTGGTAAAATTTGTTCACTATTGTTAAACGCAAAATAACCAATTTCTTTAATGGGTTTTAATAATTTTTATAAATACAAGTATTTCGGTTGGTACAAAGATTTTGAGTATAAATAAACATTTTTAAATTTTAATCCATTAGGATGCTCTATAGGGTAAGAATTAGGTTTGTTTTTCCACAATTTGATGGTCCAACAGTAATACATCTAATTGATGAAGGTAAAAGTAAACTATGTTTGCGAAGAGAATTTTTGTGATTATTAACAGGTAGAGTAGTACGTTGCTGAACTATTTTCATATCCTTTTCTAAGTGTGTTTACTGTTAAAGACAAAATAAAACTATTTATTACTACACAGCTCATAGTAATTTATTAGTTCGTTTTTAACCTTCTTAGGGTAAAGATGAAATTTTATACTGATGTCAGTAGTAGTCCCATCGAAGAAGAAGGTCTCCTAAATACGGTTATTAATAAATTACCTGTAGAATTACACATAAGAGGGTATAACTATTGTGGTCCGGGAACGAAGCTGGAAAACCGCCTAGCTAGAGGCGATCGAGGCATTAATGAGTTGGATGAAGCATGTAAAGAACATGACATTGCTTATGCAACCTATAAGGATCTTAATTTTAGACATAAAGCAGATAAAAAATTATCAGAGAAGGCCATAGAAACGTTTAGGGCTAAAAATGCTACGTTTGGTGAAAAAATGGCTGCATTAGGGGTTGCTGGCGCAATGAAAACAAAAGTCAAACTAGGAATGGGTCTTGATGGTAAAAAAGATCAAAGGACTGCTAATAGAATTAGAAAATGTACTACAACATTGAAAAGGGGTATACATATGTTAAAAAATGCTCTTATAATAACGGAAACTGGTTTAGAGGCTGCCGTTAAAGATGTACAAAAAAATAAAAAAAGAAACATTACTAAGTCTACAATACAACAACCACAAAAAGATAGATTTCTAAATGCTACTGAAAAGGAAATTCAGAAAAAAATTGATGAGCGTAAAAAATTAAAAGCAATCAAATCTCGTAAACAAAAGTTAAACATTTTTGAAAAAAAGATACAAGTAATGAATCTGCAGAGAATTTAGTCATGTTGAAAAGAAAACGACAACGACAAGGTAGTGAATCTGATGAGGATAGCAGTTTAAGAAAAAAATATAATATCTCAAGTTACAATAATGATGATTATGATAATAACGAAAACAAACAAACGCGAGGTATAAAAAGAGCATTGGAATTACCTAAGGATTCAACAGAAGCTTCCTTAGTACTTAAGAAACAAAAATTATTTACTTAAACAATTATATATAGAGCATATTAATAAGTTTTTAATTAGTTTAAGAAAGACCTTTCAAGAGATTGGTTCTAAATTATTATTATTACAATGGCATCACGCAGAAAAACAGAGTCAGGTAAACGTCAACGGAGCAGTAGTAAACCTCGCCATCGTCGTCGTCGTCGTCATCGTAATGGTATTAAAAAGAGAAGAAATTTTAGAAAAGTTAGTTTTAAGGAAGCAACTAAGCAAATAAAAAAAAGCATAGTAAACGATAAACCAAAAAATTTTACTAGTGCCTTAAAAATTGCAATAAAAAAAGCAAACCAGTTCAAAAATAAAATAGGACCACCTAGAATTATAAATGTGCCAAAGCAAGGTGTTTTTTTACCGCTAATACCCATCTTTGCTGGGCTCAGTGCTCTTGAAGACTTATCTGGGGGCGCTGGGGCTATAGCAAAAGCTGTAAACGATGCTAAAACTGCTAGCGAACAATTGAAAGAAGCCCAACGTCACAATCAGTCAATGGAAGCAATAGCTCTAGGCAAAGGAATGCGCTTAAAAGCTCACAAAAAAGGATTGGGTCTTTTTTTACGACCTCCAAAGCCCTTAAAAATGTTTGAGGAATTTTCATGAAAGATGCATTACTAAGAAAAATACATGTTTATGAATGTGGTATTGTTAATATGGACAATAGCAACGGTCTAGGAACTCATTGGACTGCATATAAAAAATATGGCTGCAACGTTAACTATTTTGACAGTTTTGGTAACCTTGCACCTCCAGTTCAATTAGTTAAATATTTTCATTCTAATGGTACTTGTAAGATCTTCTATAATCACGATTGTTATCAGTCTTATGATTCTGTAAATTGTGGACATTTATGTTTAGCTTTCCTGTATATAAACTAATAAAAAAACGTAAAAATATTATTCAGTGTTTGGTTGTTAAATAGCTAACATGTCTTATACCTTTACTTTATCTGATAGAAATGCACTTCTATCTGCTAAAATTTATCCACCAATTATATTGAACGAAAACGAAGAATACGTATTAGGTTTAATTAATTTTGAAAGTTATAATTCTATACCTAACATTGATAGTTAAAATAATAAATTTCATTTTAATGATACGTTGAGTATTACCATTCCTGAAGGTTCATACGATGTCAAAGATATCAATAATTATCTTGGGAAAATGAGCTCAAGGAAAACGAGGGAACCGAGAATGAAAAACCTTTTCTTTCAATTAAGGCTAACTACAATACTTTAAAGTGTGAAATAAAAAGTAACTTGGATATCGATTTTTCCATAAAAAATTCTATAGGGTCATTGTTGGGATTTGATAAAAGAAAACTTGATACAAACAAGAAAAACGTATCGGATCATCCTATAGATATTTTTAAAGTTAATAGTATTTGTGTGGAATGTAATTTAGTAACAAATTCTTTTAATAATGGTAAACCAGTTCACATAATACACATGTTTTACCCATCATGTTTACCTGGTGAAAAAATAATTGAAAAAACCATCAAACGTTATCTATCTACCAATTAACACTTGGTATATTGATGAAATTATACTTAAAATAATAGATCAAGATGGAAACTTGGTTAATTTCAGACAAGAAGTGGTCACAGCAAGATTGCACCTGAAGAAAGCATATTAAAAAAGATGGTATGTTTATATAATATTAATAAGCAACCTATATTTAGTAGAGTGATTAAAGAAAAATTGTCTATAAATAAAGGGGTACCTCATCGAATCAGGATCAGTAAAACCAACAAGCTCAAATAAAGACTTTCTAATCTCTCTGGGATTTGAACTTAAGAAAAAAAATTAAGAAATTTAAAAGACTCTGGTACAATTTTAAATTAAATATTAGAGTAAAATATCAAAAGTTTCTAGTATTTATAAAGTGCAATTGTAACTTTTTATCAGAAGAAAAAAAAATGAGTTTTAATATTTTAAATGTTACGGAGGGTGTCTTCTCTGACACATCAATTAGCAATTACCAGTACCATACCCATCAACCCTATGCAGCAACAACTTTTAACAATAACGATGAAATAAGAATCCCCATACAAACTCGAGATTTGTATACTTTACCTGGAAAAAGCTATTTATATATTGAAGGAAAAGTCTTAACAACTAAGGATGTATACACTGCGCATGTCAGTTTTGTAAATAATGGAATTGCATACCTTTTCGATGCGATTCCTTACGAACTTGGAGGTATAGTAGTGGATCGAAATGGAAATCCAGGTATAACTTCAACTATCAAAGGCTATGTCTCCTATACCACCAACGAAATTAAGCGGTTAGAAAACGCCGGTTAGTGCATTAATGAAAATCCTACCTTACTTGATAATAATGGTAATTTTAATATATGTTTACCACTACGCACTCTATTAGGATTTGCTGAGGATTTTCAAAAAATATTTATGAATGTTAATCAGGAATTGGTTCTAATTCGAAGTCATACAGATGCAAATGCTATTATAAAAACCGGAAATTCACATGCTGCCGAAGAATATAAAGTAGTTTTATCAAAAATCTTATGGAAAATACTTCATGTGTCAGTATCTGATGTGGAAAAATTGCGACTATTAAAAAATCTTGAAAGTAATCGAAATTTAAATATTGCATTTAGAAGTTGGGAATTGCATAAATATCCTGTTTTACAAGAAACTACAAGTCATACATGGGCTGTCAAGAGTACTGCATTAATAACAAGTCCACGGTTTCTAATATTTGTTCTATCAACAGATAGAAAAAATAAAGTAGATAAAAATATGAGTGTTTTTGACCATGGAAGCTTATCAAATTTGAAACTCTATTTAAATTCAGATGTTTATCCATACGATAATCTCAATCTTAATTTTAATACCAAACAATGGGCGGTGCTCTATGAAATGTATGCACAGTTTCAAAAAAATTACTACTATCGACGTCACGATGAACCATGCTACGAACCACTTAAATTCCATGGAGTTTGTCCTTTCGTTGTAGTTGACTGCTCGCACCAGAACGAGACACTTAAAACTGGAGGAATAGATAGTAGACTGGAATTTGAAAGTACAAAAAATATTCCTGCAAATACTACAGCTTTGTGTCTATTAATCCACGACCGCTTGGTGAAATATAATCCATTAACAAACTTAGTGAAGTCGGTATCGTAAAATGTTCATCTTAGATGTGCAAAGATTTCAATATAAAGACAGTGACTTTATTTGTAAAGAAATATCAATAATCAACTTGAAGGATGCAACAATACATTGGTATTGTTTCAATTGGTTCAATGATAACATCCAGCAACGTATGAGATGGTTGACTGCTAATATCCATGGACTTGAATGGGATGAAAATAATTTTAAGTATATTTCTTATGAAACTATTTCCAAATATATTTCAGATATTGTAAAAAATGAAACAATTTATGTTAAAGGATTTGATAAAAAAGTTTGGTTAAAAAAACTTATATATCAAATAATGTAGAAGAATTTCTTTTTATAGATTGTCCTAATTTAAATAGACTAAAAAGAATATATAAGAATCATTTTAATTTTCATTGTAATGCGCATTTATTTGATGCAAAGAGATGTTCTAGAGAAAATGTACTACTATTATATAATTGGTATATAAATAAACCTAATTAAAAAAAAAATGTTATCTTTTATTAACCTATAAAACTAAGAGATCATTAAAAATTAGTTAATAATAAAACAATGTCTGTACCATCAGCATTAAAGTGTCCTAAATGTAAAGAAGAATCAGATATATATCAATCAAAGTGTGTACCTTGTGATGTGCAAAAATATTTTAAGGAACAAGACAAAGCAAAACATATAAGGAAATTAAAAAATGTGAAAATTATATTCAACATACTTTTTCATGTTCCATTTGTCAAAGTAAAGTAACAAAATTTGAAAACAAAAACCTGTCGCAACAAGTTCGAATTCTAAAATATTGCAACAGTTGTTTAATAAATCATATTTACACTAAGAATAGTATAACGTTTATGATATTAGAATGTTGCCAATCTAAATGCTTGCCTTGAACGAGAAGAGTTTTTGCAAGAACAAAAAGATAAATATGTTGTTAGACTAACAACTTGTAGAAAAAATAGGAAAAAAGCAATGAAAACTAAGAGATGTTGGTGCTATAAAAACCCTTTGTTGTATACCTAGCTAAACAAAAATTTTAAACCTATCAAAATACATAAAAAGGGTTACCATTAAAACAATCAAATTTTTATATAAATGGGGAATACGGTTAGTTAAAATTATTAGTAGTTTTATACCAGCAGTAGTAGCAGCAACTATAAAAAACAAAACACGCAAATATGAATATTCCAACCTTATTTTTTGTTGACGTACAAGGATTCGAAAGCGGTAATGTACTTCTTCCATTCCATTGTAAGGAGATAGCAATATATTCTCCACATGTTCACAAGTTGGAGCATAAATTTATATCGATGCCAATAAACAACTTGAGTGCCTTCAGTACCAGGGTGCAACAATCGATTAAATCAACAACAGAACGAGTTCATGGTCTAGATTGGTGTCATTTTGGTGATTTAAACCAAGAAGATATTCCTGCTTTTTTGGAAGACACTATTGGTCGCTATACAAGACAAACTGTAATTATTAAGGGACACCAAACGAGAGAATTTCTAAAAAAATATTTAAAAGATGCTGAAATTATCGACATTGAAAAGGATGATGACGATTCAAATGGTCATGATAAACTTGACTATTGCCCTTCAAATTCTTTTTTAGATTCAATTTTTAAATAGTATCATTGTAATAAACATTATATTAATAATTTGTCTTGTGCAGTAAAAAATTTATATAATTTAGCTCATTGGTATCTTTATTGTAGAAAGGTATAAATAAAAAAAAATGTTTTAAATATTTGTTGTTTTAATTTTATCTAATAAAATAATATCTCATGTCCAAGGTGCCCTAGGCTAAGTAAATCTATTCGTAGCGTGTGTAAAGCGCACAAGGCATTTTTGATTTCAAAGAAAATACGTTAATTTATCCTTTAAAAAGATTTTAGAGTTTAAAGAAAAAAAACCTGCAAATATATTTGCAACAAATCTCCTCTGGAAGATCGGTTAACATAACCTCACAAAACATAACAAAAATACGTCATCAAAGAATAACGGGGCCCCAGACATTTATAGCAGCCCATAAAGTAACATACATTTGGGGCCCCTCAATACACAACTAACCACCTTTCTTTGTTAAGGAAGGGGCCCCATTATATCATACTCAACCCAAAAAATGGTGACCCAAAGTGCCCCCTCTCGAGATCAATATATTTGGGGCTCACAAGGTAACATTCAATAAGGTTACCTACCTTCCTTCGTTGATGAATGGGGTCCCATTACGTCAAATTTCTCCAGCGAAGCCCCCACAACAAACTATTTGGCTCCAAAGTTCAGCGGAGCCCCCACAACAAAATATTTGGCCCCAAAGTATCTTCTCTGGATGATCGGTTAACATAATCTCACAAAACTCCTAGAAACCCGTCAGATATACTACTTCCGTCCGCGTGCAAACCAAGTTGAAATATGTAAATGCGAGTGATTCACTGAGCATCCAACGAATCGCCAGCTGTACGCCGTCGCTCGCAGCAAGCAAGAAATCATAAATCGATAAATGACTCGATGACTCGAGTCGGTGACACGATTCATTTAATGCTGATGACTCGACTGACTTGACTCAATAAAAAGATTCGCTTTTGCCATCTCTACTAGCGCTCTCGTTCGCAAAGAGTGCGGCGAATACAGCCAGGCAACGTGACATAGATCAATAGGACGAGTTAAAAAAGACGTACATTAAATGGACTCGGCGAAATTGGATGCAACTGAAAGCTTTTATATTTAATTTTTATTTTTTTGTATGTAAAAGTGTAATATATGACAACATTAATATTTTCTATTGTTTATAGCATAAACTGCCATAAACATAAATAAGTAAATAATTCAGGGCCAAGTGGTGGTACCAATTCTTTTATCAAATAAATTATCTTTATATATATATATATATATATATATATATATATATATGTGTGTTGATTTTTACTCCTTCACGGATGGAAAAATACAATGTGTTTTCATTCCGGGTGTACATCCGTTCACTACTGTCGTTCTGAAAAGAACAGTTTTGCTGACGTTTCGCCAAAATCACATTTGGCATTTTCGAAGCTTTCTTTCTCGTCAGTCTCTATTCGGACGCGAGAAAGTTCTTTTCAGAACGACAGTAGTGAACGAATGTACACCCGGAATGAAAACACATTATATATATATATATATATATATATATATATATATATATATATATATATATATATATATATATATATATATTCAAATTCAAAACACTTTTATTAGCAAAACAAACTACATGCTCTTCCTAAAAGTAATGACAAAGGATATTTCGTTTATCTCACCAATAAGGACTATATCGCGATTATAGCAACCGTTAACATCTTGCACGCAGGTTAACCACGTACAAGTGTGATGCGGACCTAAAACTAAAAACTATCCAATCCAATATAGTATTAAACACTAAATAGTAATATTGGAGAAACGCTTAGACTAGAGGACAGAAACGGCGGTGAAACGGGACAAGCGGGTTGCGGGAGTTATGTAGCTAGAAAAGCCCTTATCTGTATATATACTTATCTACGTTGTTTACTTTACCTTAGCATATAAATAGTGCCCTGTTCCTAACAACGTCACTTAATTTTCATATTTCGTGTAGTTAAGTCCTTACTGTTCGGAGGAATTGATAGTAAGATAATATTTCCTTTCCAAACCTGATTTTTGTAAATTGGTATATGATTTTAACTTTTATTAGGTATCGACATTTTTTATAACCTATATTTTATTTGTTGTGTTCCCTGAGTGTTATATTGCTATATAAATAACTTCTCATTTTTATTCTAAAATTATTTCTCCGTTTTAAAATATTGATGAATGAAAACAAAGATATAACCAATAATAGTGACACAGATAAGGCTATTAACGAACCAACCACCTTAATAAACAAAATCAAACTCGACGATATGGTGACTTTAACAGCGGCAGTTTCTTTTGCCGAAATTGCACACACCTTAAAACCTTTTTCAGGCCGATGAACACTTAGAATTCTTCATCAACTCTATAGACAAATTTTATAATAGATATTACATTACTACCCAAGACGAATCCCTCAAAGAATACATAATCGCCACTATTCAGTCCAAAATAATTGACGAAGCCGGCGATCCTTACTTTGTCATCCCGAACTAGCGACTTGGCCTTTAATAAAATCCGAGTTGAGACAAAAATTTGGAGACAAAGTTAACAGGCATACACTATTACAACAACTCAACTTTCTCACAAGAAACAAACACGAATCTATAATAGAATTCGTAGATAGGCTCAAAATTCTAAAAAATAGGATAATTCTAAAAATTAACTAAACAGAACAAACTGCAATTACTGTTCTACTAGCGAACGTAAATAGCGAATAAAGAACTATTTTGTTAATTAATAACCCCATAGATCTCGACGATACTTAAGGGCTTATTTTAAACCATTCTCTTGTAGAACAACAACTTAATAATAGAGCACAAATGTTAAGACACCATAATAATATGCAAACTTAAAATCCTAGACCCAACATACCAAAACCTAGTTCATTTAATCCTCGCGAAAATTATTCGACGAACCCCAACAACAATAATTTTAACAGACACCAAACATCCTTTTCAAACAATGCATTTCCTAACCCTTTGTAAAACGGGCCCACACCATTCCCCAGAGGACCTATTAATATTCAACCTCGATATATTCAACATAAATTCCCCACTAACCGAAAAGTTTGTGGCAAACCAGCCAACGCTTTGCCTAAACACAACCCTCATAGATCTTTAGATACCCCCAAACCTATGTCCGGCGTAAGCTTCCAAACAAATAGAAACTTACAAAGACCTTTCTGCCAAAATCGAAACCAAAACTTAAACCATAAACCAAACCAATGGAGACAAAACTCTCAGCCTTTCACATTCACAGAGCTCACTCACTTAGAAAATAATTACCCAACACAAAATACTAGTTATCAAGGACAATACTCTGACACAAATACTAACCATTACAATAACTTCGAATACGAGAATATGTACGAGAATAACACACATTATCCCCAAGATTTTGACGATGAAAATTTTGATAACCTATATTTTAATCACGCTATCAACCTTGAACAACAAAACAATACCGAGACCAGCGAAAATTTTCCAAACGAAGTCTCCCTAGAGGACAGTTCTTCTTAGACATCAATGCCTTTCAAATTAATTTTGCCATACATAAAAATCCAAAACCCACCTTTAAAATTACTTATTGACACCGGCAGCCACACTTCTCTTTTAAGGCCCATAATTGCAGAACAAAACTTTCCTAACCAAATATTTAATTCCAAACACACCTTAGTTACACGTATATGCAAAACTGATACCCATAATAAAGCAAAAATCGCACTTCTCCGTGAATTTAACATTGATAACGAACTAGAATTTATCTTGTTTAACTTTCACGATTACTTCGACGGTTTCTTAGGTGTGAAAGACCTAAGGAAACTAAATCTAAACATTGATCTGACAAATAAATGCTTATATAATCATGAAATAAATATCCCCTTATCTTACAGAGACAATTTCGATATTCAAAAGGTCGAAATTCCAGCCAAGACAAACGTATTAAAACGTCTTTACACTGCTCTGCCAAATAATTCACAATTATACATGCCGCACATTAGAACAAAAGACTTCGAAATCCCATCCTCTCTTCTAAAAGTTCAGAATAATCATGTTACCCTTGAGATAAAAACTTACAAAATCACAGTATTTTGATATATTTCAACCCACTTGATATAGAACAAAAATGAACCCCTTTTAACGCAACAGAGAACGATATCTTTAATATGGAACAAATTGTGTCCGAAATTAATACAATTTACGAAACCTTAGATTCTAACTCGCCCATCGATTTCTCCTTGATAAGATCAGATCATTTAAAACCCGAAGAAAGAAAATCACTGCAAAATTTACTCTCTCTATTTCCGAATATATTTCATAAACCATGCGACAAATTGACTTTCACAAATCAAATTAAACACGAAATTAAAACATCTGATGAAATCCCAGTCCACACCAAATCTTATCGTTATCCTTATATTCACAAAGAAGAGATTCAAAAACAAAACAGCCAAATGCTAAGTGATGGAATAATTAGACCATCCTCAAGCCCCTGGTCTTCACTTATTTGGATAGTTCCTAAAAAAGTAGATGCCTCAGGTCAACAAAAATGGCGAACTGGGATAGATTATCGTAAAATCAATGAAAAAAGCCATTGATGATAGGTACCCAATACCTAATATCAATGATATTCTAGACAAACTTGGCAGATGTCAATACTTCACAACCCTTGACTTAGCATCAGGGTTCCATCAAATCGAAATGGACCCCTCGTCTATACCAAAAACCGCTTTTAACGTCGAGAATGGCCACTACAAATATATTCGTATGCCATTTGGCCTTAAAAATGCCCCCGCCACATTCCAAAGGGTCATGGACAATATCCTGCGGGATTTACAGAGAAAAATATGTCTTGTGTATATGGACGATATTATAATTTTCTCCACTTCTTTACAAGAGCACATTAACAACCTCAAACTAATGTTCCAACGATTACAAAACAATAATTTAAAATACAGCTAGACAAATCAGAGTTTCTACGTAAAACAGTTGAGTTCTTAGGGCATGTGGTTACCCCAGAAGGTATAAAACCAAACCCGAGAAAAATCGAAGCTATTCTTAGTTTTCCAATTCCTAAAAATCCCAAAGAAATAAAGTCATTTCTAGGACCCATAGGCTACTACAGGAAATTCATTCGAAACTTTGCCAAGGTCACCAAACATTTAACTAATTGCCTAAAGAAAAATCACAAAGTAGAACACACTCCCGAATTTATAAATTCTTTTGAAAAATGCAAATTTCTTTTAACCAACGATCCGATATTACAACACCCAGACTTTTCAAAACCGTTTAATTTAACCACGGATGCCTCAAACTTTGCAATCGGAGCTATCTTGTCCCAAGGCCCAATAGGAAAAGATCTTCCTATCGCATATGCTTCGTGCACCCTTAACCCAGCCGAGTGTAATTATTCCACAATTGAAAAAGAATTACTTGCCATCGTCTGGGCAACTAAATATTTCCGCCCATACCTGTTCGGAAAGAAATTTAAAATAATAACCGATCATAAACCCCTTCAATGGCTATTCGCTATTAAAAAACCAAATTCTAAACTAGTCCGCTGGAGACTTAATCTAGCGGAATTCGATTACGAAATAATCTACAAGCAAGGTAAAACTAACACAAACGCTGACGCATTATCTCGTATCCCCAATGAAATAAATAAGATAGAAGACGACGACAATTTATCTATCTTACCAGATATCGACCTATCAGAAGAAATTTCACACCTCGATTCTCAAGATCTCGACGAGATCTTGCAAACATTAAACGTAGAAAAAGATAAACCCAAAATAAATATTATATCCGATGTCACTATCGAACCAATCAACAAAAAGAACCCATAGATAAAACGGACACACAAACGGTTCAGTCTAGCCACGAAAATCCAATCATTGGCGCCCCGTATGTCAACAAAGCACTTAACACTTACAAAAACCAGGTCATTTTTAGATATTCGAGAGACAACAAAGATAAAATTGAACGTATCCACATTTTTGATAAACAACGAACAATTATCTTTTTACCCAACGACCCCTCAGAACAACTTCTTTGCAAAATATTAAAAGAGAATTTCGCACTTGGAAAGACGTACTGTCTATACTTTATAAATCAAACATTAGAACCACTGATAATAAACCTTTTTCAAACCTATTTTAAGAATAATCCATTCAAACTTTATATTTCTAGATTACTCTTAGAGGACATAACAAACGTTGACGAACAACAATTAAAAATAAAATATTACCACGAAACAAAAACCACACATAGAGGCATTCAAGAAAATATAATCACACTAAAGAAACGATTTTACTGGCCTAACCTCGAGAACGACGTTAAAACCTACGTAAATATGTACGAAATATGTCAAAAGACAAAATATGAAAGACATCCCAACAAATTAGTGTTTAAACTAACTCCTTTTGGCCATGAACCATTTGATCACATATACTTAGATACTTACAAGACTCACAATACCACATTTTTAACAATTTTAGACAGCTTTTCAAACCTAGGTCAAGCATACCCTCTCTTAACTTGCCATGGTCCCGAAATTCTAGAAAAGCTTATACACTACGCCAATCACTACGGATTACCTAGAAAAATAACAACTGACAATGGATCATCCTTTAAGAATGAAAACGGTCAAAAATTTTGCATGCTTCATAACATCGAAATACATTACTGCACACCACACAACCCCAGTTCCAACAGTTATGTGGAAAGATTTCATTCGACCCTCAGTGAAACGATACTGGTCCTCCAAAATGAAAAGCCCAAGGAAAATATTTGTAATCTTATGAATATCCTATCTTATAATAACTCTACCCATAATGCTTTGAAATATTCACCATTTCAAATCATTAAAGGTAAACTCGACTACAAAAACCCTCTTGAACTTTCAGAAGAAGAAAAACTAACCCATTATATGCAAGAACAGTCCGAAAATATTAAAATATTAAATTCCCAAATATTCGACACTCTCAAAACAAACCAAACTAAAATTTTAAAAAAACGTAACGAAAACCGACAATGTGAAATTAAAATCGATCCCGCAAAACCCCTTTACGAAAAAATTTTCCCAATCAAATGTAAAACTAAACCAACGCACAAATACAAAAAACTGAATGTCCCCATAAAATCGTACCCCACTAAAATAATCGCCCAAAAACGAGCAATCCACATAAATCGCCTGAAACCACAACGTTCTGTTTCAGATGATGAGAATCCTGATCTTAGTCCTCGCTCTTCCCACAGTATGGCCTTAGAAGAAAAAGAAATCACTAATCCAATACTCCCTATTGTCCTAGGGACCACATACATTACAAACTTACATCATACCGCTTACTATCACATTAACATAGAATAAATAGAAATGTGTCTGAACAATTTAGAAAGGTCTCTAATTTTATTACCGCAGAAATAATATTAAACAAAAAACACCATGCAGCAGACTTCTCATATTTAGTATCAGAAAAAATGAATCAAACGCACGAATTTCTATACGCCCTTAAATTAAATATATTCTTAGTTGACAAAAACTATAAACAAAAGCGCGGATTGTTCGATGGAGTGGGAAAACTCAATAAATGGTTATTCGGTACACTCGACTCCGATCACGAACAAAAATACGACAAATACTTAAATGTTCTTTCTAATACTCAACAACTAAAACAAAATAAAACTAAACAATCAGTGTCTATTCTTTCCAATATAACGCAAACATACGACTTACATTTAAGTAAAATCAACGAAAACCAAAAGAAGATTTACGCTAAACTTAATCTTCTAGAATTAAAACAAATAACATTATCTGATACTCTATACCTATCATTAATAACCGATAACATACACAACCAACTTTTAAGAATAAAAACATTATTACTAAATATTGAATCTGCCATCAGCTTCGCTAGGCTCAATACAATGCATAATAGTATCCTAAATGAATTTCAACTAAAAGACATTTTAAAAATCATTCCCGAAAAAAATACTATACCTCTCGCAAATTTAATCAATTACTATAAAATAATGATACCTGAAGTCAAGATAATAAATAAATTCATAATATTTGCTATTCATATACCAATGGTCTCCCCAACTCAGTTTACATTGTATAAAATACTTCCTATTCCTATCCAGAACCAAACATTAGTCATATCCAAACCCTGCTTACTACTCACAGAAGAAAGGCATTTTTCCACCGACTTAGAATGCCCAAAGATAGAAGACGTCTTCGTATGTCCACAAGAGGCGCTTTCCCAAGAAAATTCCTGCGTACCAAGAATACTAACGCATAACCAGAACACATGCCCAATGGTCAAGGTACACTATACGATTCCAAGCGTAACGAAGATCAGCGATAACGAAATCTTGGTTATCCCCGCTAAACCAGTGCCAATAATCAGCAATTATCAAGAGTTGAAGCGATCCGCCTTAATAAACAAACCCATCATCAACACTCATCACATTGAAGTGTCTAATAGAAATCAATGGTCAAAAATACGCTATCGAAAATTCCAGCAAATTATACTACAGTTTGGACATCCCAAAAATCGAGATCAAAAACCAGTAAGATTTACCTCACCTAAAGCTACAAGAAATCAATCACCAAGAAATTCTTGAAGCAAACAGGATGATTTCCACAATAAAATTCCACAAACTGCAAACACCTGGAACTTTCATCAACCATTGGATTTCAGCAATATCTATCTTGCGATCACTAATCATATTCGGACTTTCGACGATCCTTTGGAAACTCATATGAAAAAACCACAACCAAACGAGATCCGTAAAATCGCAATCTAGACTGAACCCTCAAGTTTCGATGAACATTGACGAACCAGAATCAATGGATATCAGGTCTTCAAGCCGGACGAATATCGAACTCCAGACGCTCGCTCAGCCAGAAAACCGTCAACCCCTATTTTCCGAGCTTAAGGAGGGAGGAGTTATGTAGCCAGAAAATCCCTTATCTGTATATATACTTATCTACGTTGTTTACTTTACCTTAGCATATAAATAGTGCCAGTTACGTTCCCCATATTGCTGAATGTGACAAATTCAATTACAGATAAGGAAATCTTATAAATATAAGCAAAGGACGGTGATTGAATCACTTGTTAGTCTGCTCTTGATCTTGAATCTTGTATTTTACCTTTTAATAAAAATTTGACGTTTTTTAAAAAGGGTGTTTTCTTCGACCACAACGTAACTGGCGCAGTCGGTAGGATAGTGAAACGTGCAAAAAACACGGTTTTTTTCAAAAAATTTATTCATTAGAAAATCTACGTATTTCGACGGTTCGAGTCCTAAAAAGTAAATAGTACCGATCTAAGGTGACTTCGAGGGAGTGCTCGAATCAAAGAAGCCCTGAGAAAAATTGGAGCTCATAAGAAGTAGACAGTGCCGATCTAAGGCGACTTCACGGGACCAACTTTGGGGAACCGGCGAGGAATAAGAACGGGACAGCTAGCAAGTCACACAAGGCATTACTGGGGAGGACAAACATCGCCAAACCAGCAGCCTAACCACCACTGGGGAGGACAAAAATCGCCGATCCAGAGGCAAACCACACTGGGGAGGACAAAAATCGCCAAACCAGCCTAGCAGTAAGGACCTAAGCTAAGAAAAAAAGAAAAAAGAAGCCCATGAAGCTAATTTTTCTTCTAGTATTGTAAGTCATTGCAAACATTTTAATATTAGCATTTTTTTTTCTCTATTTGCAAAAATAAGTAATAATTTTTGATATAAATAATTCAAAACGTAAATTTGAAACTTATTTTTGGAAATATAGTTTATTTTAACCATTTTATATTTTTAAAAAAGTATACCTATATATATTTTATCAAAATTGAGCTCTTTAAGGAAGTAAACCTAGACGATCTAATTAATTCTCTAAACGATTTATCAATTCAATCTGGTTCAACTGACAATAAAAATAAAATAATGACAACTAATTATACTCTTTTACGTTACCAAGCTGATAACATTCCAAATTTTGACGGGAATCCAAAACTTTTACAGAGATTTGTAACAGCCTCCGAAAACCTTTTAAAAGCTTTTCAAAACACGGCTAATTTAAATGACCCAATAAATATTTGCTTATTTGACACCATATTAAGTAAACTTACACATAGGGCCGCCGAACTTATTGTATCTCGAACAGAATTAAATACTTGGGCTCTAGTAAAACAAGCCCTTACAAGTACCTTCGCTGATCAAAGATCAATCGATTGTCTTATACAAGATTTAATTAATCTAAAACCTTTTAAAAACGAACACCCTATTAATTTCGGCATGAGAATCCAAGATTCTAGAAGCCTATTATCTGCAAAATTAAATGGAACAAATGAAGATCCCGCAACCAAATTAATAAAAATTAACCATTACGATGAATTTGCTCTGAAAACATTTATACGAGGGTTACCTTATAATATGCAATTAGTTATTCGACTAAAAAATCCAACAGCTTTAGAAGAAGCTATGGCATTTGTGCGAGAGGAAGAAAATTTTATTTACTTTAAAAATTCACAAATACCACAAAATAGACCTGTGCCAATGAGTACAACAAATTCGCAAAATAAAAACCAAAAATCGCCACCAATGTATAAACCACCTTATTTATATAATTTTAGTCCAAATTATACACCTAATTTTAACCCTAATTATTCACATAATTTTCCCAATGCAATAAATCCGAATTTTCCAAAATTCCAAAATAACATAAACGGTAATGCTGTAAATAATACTCCAAATTATTTTGGAAGAAACGCGAATAACTTTAATTCAAATTCAAATATAAGACCTAATAATTTTCAACAAAATTTTCAAAGACCCAATTTTTACCAACAAAGACCCTTTATGAGACCTAACACCAATTTTGCACAAAATTCTATAAGAACAAGACAAATAGAACCTATGGACACAAGTTCTGGAAACACAATTTTAAATAATAATATACAAAATAAAAAGGTAATTACCGAACAACTTTACAATCAAGAAGTTTCGGAACAAAACCCACAAAATAATACTCAATATGATTATACTGTTAATCATGAAAATACAAATGTTAATTTCCCAATTTTTGAAAACTTTGATTATGCTGATAATCAAGAAACACCAAATTTCGAAAATCCATTTTATGAACAAAGTTATATGAATACATATGAACCAAGTTACACAAACATATACCAAGAACAAACTCACGAACCAGAATATTTCCCAGAAAATACTAATAATGTAAATTTTACGGGAACGAGCCCGAACAACAATACGAGGTAGTATTTTTGAATAACTACACAGCCGAATTACCATATATTCATATACCCGAATTAGACGCAAATTTTCTACTAGATACTGGAAGTACTCGAAGTTTTATAAAACCAGAAATTGCCTATAGATATTTTCCCGAAAATATAAAAAGAGAAATATTTCAAGTTCAAACAGCGCATGCTACATCTTTCCACAATGAAATAGCAATAATTCCATTATTTCAGACGTTTAAAACGCAAGGCAACCATACATTTTATTTATTTAATTTTTCAAACAAATTTGATGGATTAATAGGCCTAGATCTTATTATCCAACTTAACGCTAATTTAGATTTCAATACACGAACTTTACAATCGCCGCATACAGAAATACCAATACGCTATTTAGGAAAAAATGAAAAACAACTTTCGCCTGAAATTATTAAAAAAAAATTTACTTATATAATTTCACCAAGATGTATACAAAAAATAGAAATACCTGTGAATATCACAGAAGGAACAGGCATAATTTCTTACCAAAAATACGGAAATGTAGAAATTCCTGAATGTTTAGTAGAAATAAAAAATAACCTTACTTATACAACTATACTAAATCCAACAGAAAACCCAATTAAAATCCAATTTCTTGAACCTCTAGAAGTAGAAAAATTAAATGTGAATGAACTTAACTTCGTCGATTATAATTCAAATGAACAAAAATCTGATAGAGATCTAGATAACCAACTTAAAGCTAATTTAAAAAATTTAAGGTTAGACCATTGTAATTATGAAGAAAAACAAAAAATACGTAAACTTTGTTTTGAATTTAGAGACGTTTTTTATTGTGAAGGGATACCTTTAACTTTTACAAACGCAATAAAACATCAAATAAAATTAACAACAGACACTCCTATCTATACTAAAAGTTATAGATACCCTGAAATTTATAAAAAAGAAGTAAAAGATCAAATTTCGAAGCTTCTAGATCAAAATATAATAAGAGAATCAAATTCTCCTTACTCATCACCAATATGGATAGTTCCAAAAAAGCTTGACGCTTCAGGAAAGCCGAAATATCGCATGGTTTGCGATCTACGTCGTATCAATGATGTAAGTGTTGCAGACAAATTTCCGTTGCCTAATATTACCGAAATATTAGATAAACTAGGGAAAGCACAATATTTTTCTACGTTAGACCTTGCTAACGGTTTTCATCAAATCGAAGTATGTAAAGAGGACATTCCCAAAACAGCATTTAGTACAGACTTTGGTCATTATGAATTTTTAAGAATGCCCTTCGGTTTAAAGAACGCCCCCGCAACATTTCAACGCGTTATGAACAACATATTAAGAGGTCTACAGGACGAAATATGCTTTGTATATCTAGACGACATAATTGTCTTCAGTACGAGTCTAGACGAACACATTTTAAAGCTAAGAAAAATATTTATAAGACTACGCGAAGCAAACTTTAAAATACAACTAGACAAATCTGAATTTTTGAAAAAAGAAGTACAATATTTAGGACATATCGTAACACCAAACGGAATTAAACCAAATCCTGAAAAAATATCAGCTGTAAAAAATTTTCCTATACCTAAAACTCAAAAGGAAATAAAATCCTTCTTGGGCCTTATTGGGTACTACAGACGCTTTATAGAAGACTTTGCTAAAATAACAAAACCAATGACGAAATGTCTAAAAAAGAACTCTAAAGTAGAGCACACGCCTGAATTTATAAATGCGTTCGAACATTGTAAAAGCCTGTTAATAAATTCGCCAATATTGCAGTACCCTGACTTTACAAAACCATTTATATTAACTACAGACGCGAGTAACTATGCTTTAGGAGCAATCCTATCTCAAGGAACATTACCTAATGATAAACCGGTAGCTTACGCATCGTGTACATTAAATGAAACCGAGACTAGATACTCAACAACAGAAAAGGAACTTTTAGCCGTAGTCTGGGCCTGTAAATATTTTCGCCCTTATTTATTCGGACGACAATTTTATGTATATGTTGACCATAGACCTTTAGTATGGTTATTTAATCAAAAAGATGTAAATTCGAAATTAACTAGATGGAGATTACGTCTAGATGAATATGACTTTAAGATTATCTATAAGAAAGGCATTTTGAATAGTAATTGTGACGCCTTATCGAGAATTCAGTTAAATCTATACGAAAATGATTCCGTATTAAATAATCCCGGAGACGCTGACAACGATATAGTTGAATACTTGCGTAATCTTTCAGAAAATATAACCGTGACACAAAACCTTGACTCTCAAGTTGCAAGCTCAAGTAGAGATAACCCTGACTCAGATCAAGTTCGAAACTTAGATAACGAATTACCCTCAATTTCCGTAGGTCAAGCGAACAATCAACAAAGAATAAACATTTTATCTGACATTCAAATTCAACCAGCTTTAATTACTTCTGACAATACTGTGCATAGTAATCAAAATGAGACAGAAAACCCCGGATTAAATATCTTAGACGAAATAATTAACAATAAGCCTTTGCAATATTTAATAAAGAAATCTCCTCATCATAAAATAAAAGTGGATTTCGAAACATTCGAAAGGAATTACATTAATAATGTAGAAATACCGGAAAACCCTGGTATCATTAAAGAATTTATTCGCGATTACATGAATAATAAAAAAACATGTTATATATATTTTTATAATGAAGAACTTATCCCAATTTTTACAAATATATATATACAAAAGTTTAAGAAACCAAAAATAATACGATGCACAAAACTAGTCAATAATATTAAAGAACAGGATGAAAAAATTTTATTGATGACCCATCAACATCAAAGTAAAACTAATCACAGGGGAATTTCAGAAACCTATGATAGACTAAAACAAAACTACTATTGGGGTAAAATGAAACAAGAAATCACTCAATTTATAAATGACTGTGTTACATGTCAAACCCTAAAATATAGCAGACAAAAATCGTATGTGCCTTTAGTAAAAACCGAAACACCTTCTAAACCTTTTCAAATAATTCATTTAGACACATTTATTTTTGAAAAACATAATTGCCTTACAATATTTGACAAATTTTCAAAATACGGACAAGCCTATGTATACGATAAAAATGCTAAGTCAGTATGTGACAAACTTATAAATTATTTTTCATTCTTTGGATGCCCAGAAACAATTGTTAGTGATAATGGCTCTGAATTTAATAACGAATTAGTAAAGGAATTATTAAAAGCTCAAAAAATAAATATTCACTTTACAACCCCAGGACACCATGAGTCAAATGGCCCTATAGAAAGATATCACTCTACATTAATCGAACATTTAAGAATCCTAAAAGATAAAGACAAAAATAAACCAATTCCCGAACTATTACCGTATGCAATTATAGCATATAATAGCTCGATACATAGTACAACCAAATATACACCCCATGAATTAATTTTAGGACACACAAACTCACGTGATCCTTTAGACTTAATATCAACAACATTCTACTCAGACTATGTACTATCCCATAAAGAAAAAGTAGACGCCATTTACAATACTGTCACAGAGAAAAGCGAAACACAGAAAGAAATACTGCTAGAAAAAACTAACCCTAAAGGTGACAAACCCTATGAATTTAAACTTAATCAAAAAGTGTATAAAAAACTGTCCCCTAGAAATAAAAATCAAGCCAAATTTAGTGGCCCCTTTATAATAAGAGAAATCCTTGAACATAATCGTGTAAAAATTGAAAATATCAAAAACCCAAAAAAGACAGAAATTATACACATAAAAGAACTAAAAAGACCTCTTGTTACAGATGGTCCTACACACGAGGAGACAGACCAAAATACCACGACTTAAATCTGAACCCTGGCATCTTACCCTACAAACTAGGACACGCCCAGAAGACAATTAATCACTGGACATTTGTTCAAGTGTTTAATATAAAAGGTATAATTGAGGAATATAAATCCTTGAGTTTAAAATATAATATGTTAAAATTACATTTGAAAAATAAAACTGACTATAATACGGAATACTATAATTCCTATATAATTATTGATAACCAAAAACAAAAAATATTACGCCAAATAAATGAAATACTACCCCCTAAACAAAGTAGGCAGAAACGTGGGCTAATTGACGGACTAGGAAGTATAATTAAAAGTATAACAGGCAATCTAGACGACAACGATGCAATTTTAATAAATAATGAAATAAATATTCTAAAACAAAATCAAAATAACATCAAGTTGTCAATGGACAAACAAATGACCTTACTCAGTAATTCTATAAAAGGTTTTCAAGAAATATCACAAAATATATCCCATAACCAAAATATTCTAGAATTTCGAGTAAATCAGACTATACAAACACTAACCAAAATCGAACTACAAGAAATATCTAATTTCGACTATTACCGAACTCAAATGATCTTAACACAAATATATATGCTATAACACAAATATATATGCTATATCAAAATATTTTTGACACATTAGCGAATATAGAAATCGCTATATCATTTGCAAAACTAAATAATTTTCATAATACTATAATTCAACCTAAAGAACTGCTATCAGAAATAAAAATGATTAAAAAATACTTAAATTCAGAAAAATTGCCATTTGAACCAAACTTAGAAAATGTCCTAAAATATGAGACAATCCTAGATATAAAAGGTTACGTAATAAATAGCGAAGTTACTTTTATTATAGAAATTCCTTTAGTCGAAAAGAAAGAGTATACCTTATTCCATTTGTTTCCTATACCCACACCTAATGGCGAATATTGCAAAATAATAATACCCAACTTTAATTATCTTATAATTAATGATAAGAATTTTGGATACTCGAATGATCCATGCAAAAAAGTCACAGAAAATGAATTTTTATGCAGTCATATACATTCTGAAAATATATTTCAAACATTACCCTGCGAAATGCAGCTATTAAAATATTATCATAATATCACGAATTGTAAGCAAATTCCTGTAAAAATAGACAGCCTAGAAATTCAAAATATAGACGAAGGAAAATGGGTTGTAATAACAAATAAAGATATTACAGCAATGGAAACTTGTAAAAACACCCAAAATACTATTTTACTAAACGGAACTTATTTAATTGAATTAAGTCCTATATGTAGTCTTAAGACAAATAATATAATACTTAAAAGTTATAAAAACTCAAAAAACGAATATTTAAATGTGCCATTGCCTAATATTAAACTCAATTTTACAAACCGAACTATTTATAATAATATAAGATTTTTGAAAACAAATTCTATAAACTTGGAAAAATTTGATGATCTACAAAACGAAATAAATAAACAAAAAATTGAAACCTCTAAACTTTTAACCGACACTGTATATTATCATAAGACAAGTTTATGGACAATTTTACTATATGTAATTTTAATAATTATAATATTGTATATTTTGTACAAGTATTTATGGCCTAAGTTAAAACTTAATAAACTAAGAAATACTGACCAAATAAATGATATAATAATTTAATTAATTATTTTAAAATAATTAGGTCATAAAAACTTCCAGTTTATATGCCCATTAAGGGATGGAGGAGTTACGTTCCCCATATTGCTGAATGTGACAAATTCAATTACAGATAAGGAAATCTTATAAATATAAGCAAAGGACGGTGATTCAATCACTTGTTAGTCTGCTCTTGATCTTGAATCTTGTATTTTACCTTTTAATAAAAATTTGACGTTTTTTAAAAAGGGTGTTTTCTTCGACCACAACGTAACTTGCCCTGTTCCTAACAGCGTCACTTAATTTTCATATTTCGTGTAGTTAAGTCCTTACTGTATAATTTTAGAAGTTTATTTGTTAATAAAAATTGTTTTTAAAAACGAAGTTAAAAGATTAAGTTATTTTACTTGGGTAGAAAATGGCGAGACGGAAAAATAGTAATCTTTTCTTACATTAAAGCTGTAAAAAGCAGAAATCAGTCCATCTGAGAATCTAGATAGAAACCATGACAGAGAATGACAAAAATGTATTATGTTCCAAGTTGTTGGTTTCGTAATAATAGTGTTTTTGTGTATTTCGAAATTTTTTATTTCGTGCTGTAGGCTTACAGTCAAAGAATCCCCATAAACAGTATCGTAGTAGTCAAAAAGGGATAATATTAAGAAAATATTTTGTTTTTTGAGGCATAGATCTAGCTACTTTGTATAATTGCTTTAAACGTATATAAGATGCTTTAATTTTATTTTGAATATGGGGCAAGAATGTCAATGAGCTCTCCAAAATAACGCCTAAGTTTTTGGCTTCTTTCACGATAGGGATTAAATTAACTTCTACTTCAGCTTGAAAGGTATTAGTTTCTCTACTCGAGTTAAAAAACTATAATTTGTTACTTAGATGCATTAAGTGTTAGGTTATGTTCGTGTGCAAATTTGTAAATGTTCCCTAGGTCAAATTTCAAACGTTCTTCAGATAGAGATAGAGTATTTCTTGTAAAGATCAGGAACAACTGAGAATCATCTGTGTACTGATGTAGTGTAGAGTAAGTTGTGCAGTTATTCATGTCCGCTACACACGCGGTATGCCCTGTCTGATGGGGATGAAACGTGATTTTTCGGCTGAGGAATTATTACTTACTGAGACAAAAGAAAATCTGTCATTTAGATAACTTTTGAAAAAACGCACTGCAGAGTCCGAAAATCCGAAATATTTTAGCTTCGAAAGTAGCATGTCATGGTCCACAGTGTCGAATGCTTTGCTGAAGTCCAGCAATGCCAGGCAGGTGGATTTTTTTTTGTCTTAATGTTCACGAATATTATCAGTAATGTTTACTAAAACCTGACTTACATTTCGGAATAACGTTGAACATATTTACGAAATTGGTAACTTGATTGAAAATATGTTTTTCTAATATTTTTGAGACTGTCGGTATTATACTTATAGGCATAAGTTCTTTAAGTTCCCTTGGGTTAGATATCTTCGATAGAGGCTTCTCGATTGCCTGTTTCCAGATTGTAGGATACAGTTATTTAAAATACAGGTATTTATAATATGTTTTAAAGGTTCCATGCAAAAAGGTAGGCCAATCTGCAAATCTCTTAATGAAATTCCGTCTTCTCCCACAGCATTAGATTTAATTTTTGTATAAATTTTGTGTATTTGGTCAACATCAATAAGATTTAAATGAAGTTCGGTTTGATTATTGAAATCCAAAAATGAATGCGAGTTATTGAACTAATATCAAATCCTACCAATGTATAAAAGTAACCTAACCTAACCAATGTATAAAAGTAACAACGAACTAATAAAAAAATGGGAAAACAAAAATTTTATATCGCCAAACATGTCAAAAAACTTAGTAATAAAAATTTCCTTCCGCCCCGAATTTATGGTCTTTCCAAGTTACATAAAGCCGGTAAACCATTAAGACCGATTGTATCTTCTATACAATTGCGTTTTAATAATTTGTCAAAATTCTTAAAATATTCTATCAAATATTGCAAACAAATCTAGCACTACATAAAAGACTCGCGGAGTTTTAAAGAAAGGATTGGTAACATTCATATCCCTGAGTATCATATTCTAATTTCACTAGATGTTGTGTCACTTTACACAAACATTCCAATTAATGCTTTAATGTAATTACAAAAAGATGCTGTAACACAATAAAGACCGAATGGTACACAAAACCAACATGGTCGAGACGGCATCTAAATTATAATTGACAACATTATATCTCCCAAAAGAAATCAATCATAATTGGACTTTCGGATTGAGCCATTAAGTTGAGTAGTCCAAAGTACAGAGAAACATGCATAAGGAAAGCCAAACAAGTACTTCAACTTATTTCCTATCCTCTAAAATTAATAAACCCGCTCTTTTGAAATAGAATAACAACTTTTAATGAAACTAATAAAAAGAACTTGCATAGTATTTCTAAACAAAACGACATAAAAGAAAGAACCAAAACTTTATTTTAACCTTTCCGCATATCCCTAGCCTATCTGAAAACTTTCAGAAACGGTTTGAAAAACATGACATAACGCCGTTAATTTGGTTAATAATTGTTTTGGTAAACTTAATGGTGAAATTTCCAAAAAAAAAACCACGTAGTCTATATCAAGTAACCTGCAAAAAATGCCCCTCTGTCTATGTAGGACCAACTAGCCAATTTGTGTCCATGTTGATAGACAACATGGACATGGAAAACATAGAAATATGGAACAGGGATTAATTGTTAAAATGTTGTCTATCTTATACGGCAAAAAAATGGCGGCCTAATAAAATCCAACATAGGGGAACAAAATGGCGGTCTAATAAAATATTTAAAAACTACTAACCCAGTTCACCTCAAATTTTGCACACGAAGCAAGAGTGATATAGAAATAAATTAGTAAAATGTTGGTGAGGACCCATTATGGTGAAACGAAACGACAATTTAATTAAATATTAAAAATATCAATATCCAAAAACCACTTATCCAGTTAAGTTAAAATTTTTCACAAAAATCAAATATGGAACAGGGATGAATTGTTAAAATGTTGTCTATCCTATATGGCAAAGAAAATAGCGGCCTAATTAAATGTTTAAAAAGTCGGTAATATTCCATTTCTTACTATAAAAACTTTCTTTTTATGGAGGAAAAAAATAAAATGTCATAACTGATTTTTTGGTAGATTATGTAAATAAACTATAAAAAGATGATGAAAATATTAAAATAAATAAATAATAAAAATGTTAAAATAAAAATAGGTTAACAATAATAAAAACACAATTTAAAAAATTGTATATTGAAGCATCGAAGCAGTGGTTTTATTTAAGTAGGTTTGTTAAGAGAATGAAAGTGTGTATGTACGTATGTGTCTATGTATGTATGTCTGTATGTATGTATGTATGTATGTATGTATGTATGTATGAATGTATGTATGTGTGTGTGTGTTTGTATGTATATATGTATGTATGTTTGTATATGTAGTATGTACGTATATATGTAGTATGTATGTATGTAGTATGTATGTATGTATGTATGTATGTATGTATGTATCTTAGATATACAAGATACAGCGAGCAATACAGGTTGGCTGGATCTATTCAATGCCTTCAGGATACTACACCCAGGGCAGCCACTGCAATAAAAAGCAGAAGCCTAAGTATTGACAAATTTCATGACACAGCCGCAAATTTTGCATGGGCAGAGGTAAGGAGACTAAAGATCTATAGTATCTGCCTATCTCCAAATAGTCCTTAAGATGTATTTGAGCGTTGATACTCAGTTTATATCATCTGCTGATGATGCTAACTTGGTTAGCGAAACACGCGTCCAGAACGTAACAAGTTGTGGTGTAGTGTGGTTAGAGCTCTTGTATTTTGATCAATAGTAGAAAGAAAACGGTTCTACATAGGAATTATACTCATGATGTTTGGGCGTAGTAAAATGTATATTTAGTTTTTGAGATTTTAAGAGTTTTTTTAAAAGTTCATTATTAAATTCTCTCCCAAGTTATTATTTCATGACATCCGAAAAATTAAAAGAAATTAATTAGTCTGTCACAAACGGATTTTCAGTTTTTATTATTGTATTTTGTTTTAACATTTTTCATTTTGTGCCAGTAATAAATATGTTTTAGACGTTCATACGTTCCAGTTAATCTTCTATGATTTATTTTACCTTGATTTTGGTGCGTCACTATCATATTTTTTTTTCTTTACCCGAAATAATATTTAAGAATTTCGAGCATATCACGATTTTTGGTTTATTGAATTTTTTATATAAACTGATGGAATGTAATTGGAATTAATTTTGTAGTATGAAGATATAGTTAACACGTTTTTTCAGGGTTTAAATATTCTCAAATAAGGTTTTTTTATTACCTCTGGATTTTCAGGTAATTCTACATTATTAATTAAGTTTTTCTCGAATAACTCTGACTTAAGTTCAATTTCATGATGAGATTTTTCAATAAATATTTTAAAGTTTTATTATTTATCGTTCATTAAGGTTGCTGGTGCCATTAGTTTCCATATCAGTTTGATTACTATGCCCGGTTGCATCAGATGTCGAAGGTAGGGCCACCTAAATGTCAGTAACAATGTTTCTTTTGCTTACTACAACTGGGTCTTCGTTCTTCGATAGCATTATCATTTATAGGGTTTTTTGCAAAATTTAGCAGAAAGTTTACGATATTTTTGTTAGTGTCACCATTGTTAATTTTTTATTCATTTTCATAGATATTTAATGGTATTCTAGATAAAGCATCTTCATTAGTCATATTGACATATATAATCATATTCTTCTAATCGTAAGCGCCATCTAACTAATTTTGAATTGGGATTATTTAAATTAAAAAGCCAAACTAAAGATCTATGGTATGTGTAAATGTAAAATTTGCGACGGTATAAATATGGACGAAAATATTAACATGCCCATACTATGGCTAATAATTCTTTTTCGATTGTTGAGTATTTTGTTTCAATTTCGTTCGCATACACATTAGGTTTATTATTAGGGATAATTCCTTGGGATAATATCCCGCAAAATTGCTTGGATCGGTAATTAAATTAATTGGGGCATTTGTTAAGATATTTTTGCAGTGTTCGAATGCTTTTATATATTCATGATTATGTATTATTTTTATATCTTTCTTTAAACAACGGGTTAAGGATTTTGTTATATTAACAAAGTTTTTTATAACCTAGTGAACCTAAAAAAATCATTTCTTTAGTAATTGTGGGAATTGGAAAATTTTTTATAACTGAAATTTTATCGGGATTAGAGTTTACTCTCTCGTTACTTACAAGGTGTCCTAAATATTGTACTTCTTTCCTTAAAAATTCTGATTTATCAAGTTGTACTTTAAGATTGAAAGCCCACATTCTTTTTAAACATTTTTTCTAATTTATCTATATTTTTTTGAAGACTTGAACTAAATATAATTATGTCGTCAAGATAAACAAAACATATTTCATTCTGTCAACCACCTAAACCGTTATTCATAACCCACTGAAAAGTCGCAGGGGCATTTTTGAGTCCAAATGGCATACGTGAATTCGTAAAAAGGCTATTTGGGTATATTCTCTTTATTCATTTGAATCTGATAGAATCCATTAGCAAAATCTAGGGTTGTGAAAAATTGGGCTTTACCTAAGTTGTCTAGAATCTGTTATTTGAGGAATAGGAACATTTTAAGCTATCGTGGCATCATTGAGCTTACGGTAGTATACACGAACACTCCAATGTTGTTTTCATGATTTATCAAGTTTTTTAGGGACAATCCAAATAAAGGAAGACCATGGAGAGTTCGAATCTCGTATTATGTTTTCTTGTAAAAGCTTAGACATTTGGTATCTATAGGTTTTTGTGAAGAATGGTGAATTATATTTTACTTTAATCTCATGTTTAATGGTATTTGAGAAAGTTTAAGGCACTTCTTCGCAATAAAAAATATTTCTAAATTCAAGGCATAATTTTTTGTTAAATGTCTTCGAGATTGCAATGATCAAGTTTAATATTTTTTAGATTATTTGAATTGATTGATTTGTATGGTGATCGATAAAATTTATTTCATTAAGGTTTAAGGGATCTCGAAAGGTTCAAGAAATTCAATTTTATAGGGTTTTCTCAAGAGCTTAAAGATGTTGTTAAAGCTAAATTATTTTTTAAATTCTACTTAGCTTCGGGAATTTCAATATGTCCTAATTTTGTATAAGAACCATTTCAAACGTTAAGAGGAATGTGAATTTTTAAATACTTCTGGGCCATTTTATAGGTCATAACTTTACCTATATTGTTCACATTGTTAGTATTTTTATTTTCGCAACGTATAGGTCTATCGACAGTGGATAATTTTGATATACACCCTTAAAATCTAGCTTGGCATTTGATTGTTTTATGAGGTTTAAACCTATTAATCAATCGATTTTGCCAAAAAAATTAAATGCATAAAATTTATGCATCCATGTAGTATTGAAATTAGGAAAAATTGGTAAAGTTCCTATCTAATCGTGAAACGATATTGCGTGAGCGGTTTACACTTGAAATAGTTATTTTTGAATTGAATGAGAAAAATATGTATAAACAATTTATGAGTTATTGAAACTTCTTTTACTCCCTGTATCTAAAAGGAACTTGCGCGTTGATTTCGAGAATATTTAATATAGGGTATTTGTATATTATAATTGTTCAAATATGTCAAAAATACGTCATATCCGTTCAGAACATTCAGTGTTACGATCTCGTGAAGTAAAGATTCCTGAAGATGCCTCGTGCAACCGAAAACGAAACGTCGGAAATTGATTCTATTTTGACAGGGTCTAATTCTAAGAACCATGATTTCTTTATTGAATTTCATTTATATTTATAACATTTTCTTATCTTTTACGATGAGGTGGTAGGTAGAATTTGTGAGGTCAGCAGTTATAATGTTTAATGTCTTAAATTACTGTTAGTTACCTGATTATTTATATCTATTATATCATTTTATTTTACCTAAATTACTTCTATTCGACAATTACTGTTTGGCGAGTCATATGTTATTTTAGGTTTGTGGGGGGTAGAGGTTTTACAGATTCTATATTTTGTATTATGAATAATGCTAAGATGAAGATTATTTATAATTGATATTATTTAAGTATTGACTTGTGTAAGGGCACAATAATTGAACAATGACACTAATAAATAGCTGATTGATTGAATGATATATAAAACGTAACTTGCTAATAAAGAGATCAGGGGTGCGATTTTGCACTTATCATTTCGTTAGTTAACGAATCGCTAATCACGTGATTTAGCGAAACAACTGACAAAGGTTGAAAGTAGCATCCATTTATTAAATGGAAAATTGCATGTATTTTTTGACGTCAAGTAGGCCAGTTTTTCATTACGATTTGACAGGTACTGTTAACCTTAAAATTATTTTGTTGACGTTTTGAGCAAAACACGACAAGTTTGTTTGGTCTAATTAAGTATACTTTATTATTTTGGAAATAATTAAAAGGTGATGACGAATTAAAAATCTGAAGCATCTAAGGTCTGTCTGGAGATCCTTCATAATTGTGTTTGTTATACTACTAAAAGGGAAGATACAGCAGCATTGCTGGCATCAGTTGGTGATCGAATAATTATTGTACCTAATACCTACTAATATTCTAATAAAACAGAAATTAACAAATAAGTGGCGATTTCAAGAGACCTAAATTTGACTTTAATTAATCGCTACATGTAAGTGCAGTGAAAAAAGGTGAACATTTTAGTGGATATTATATTGTGCTTTTCCAGAACAGATTTTAATGTTATTATACTTTATTATAAAGGCGTTATATAATATTTTTGCATTTGTAGGAGGTATTTCCAGATATTTTAGAGACATTAGAGAATATGATATTCTCTAATGTCTGATGAATATTCTTAAAGACACTGTCAGGTATTTCTAGGTAGGAAATAACTATTTTAAGATACATAGCACCTCTTTAAATAAATAGACCCTTGTTAAAGAATCAACATTAAATTAAAATCTAATAATGTTAACAGACATCGTTAAATACTTTAGTAAGCCATATTTTGAGATAGAGTGTGTTTTTTTAATGTCTACAAATTCAATGTACTGTAGTGATAAATGCATAAATATCTTTATTAGAGTGGACTAGTTTTAGATGTATTAGTCAAAATTTTGTTATATTTTTTCTGAATTAAATATTTTTTCAAAATGAAACTTCCTACTTTAATTTCTAATACATTTGTTTTCTATATTTATCTAATGAATTGGTAATAATATTATGTTTTTATGATAACTTTCCAATATGTATTGTTTAAGACGATTTTTAATAAAATGGTAATATGGTCTAAATAAAATAAGTTACACACTTATTCTGTATTAAAATTATTAAAATGCCTAATAGGATTTATTAAATCATCAGAAAAATATCATTAGAAAAATAAACAAATAAAAGTTAATACTTTTACCATTTAATTATAAAGCTTAAAATAAATACAAGCCCTTATTGAAGAAGGGGAACCACCAGCACTTAGACCAGTTTACAAAAGTAAAAAATGAAAAATTAACCCTTTGACATTTTTGTAGAACTTTGCATTTTAGGATGCTTGGGCACCATGCTTTCCCACGTCTGTCTGTACGCAGTATAGCTTAAAAACTACTTATCCAGCTGAATTTAAGTTTTCGACGGAATGGAAACATTTTGGTAAACATCGAATATGGCGAAACAAAATGGCGGTCAAATGAAATAAAATTGCTTAAAACTCAAGTTAGAAACAGAGACAGACTGGTAAAATTTTAGTCCGAATCTTGTATGACAAAACTAAATGACGGCCTAATAAATTATTTGAAGATGCAGTAAATTCCAGTGACAATCTGTACGAGGAAATTGATTGCCATTTAAAGTGATCCCTCTAATATTTTTACACACTGTGACTTGAAATACCTAAAAAGAAGAAAAAGTATTGTAAAAAAAATTGCTTTTCGAAAAATCAGCTGTAAAAGAAGGATATTTTAAATGAAATAATATGCTATTAAAAAGCTTCGTTATTGATAAAATAGGTATATTTCCAATTTTAGTTAAAAATTAAATGCAATACTTAAGAAGCATATTCCCCTTAAGAAAATAAGAAGAATATCCCTATAAATATGACTTTTTAAACTTTTGTTTCTAACCAAAAGCATGTATAGTACCTCCACCCATTGATTAAATATAACCATAACCCCTACATTAATTAATTAATTTTAGGTAGTGATATCCTATACTAAACTATTGGACAGACGCAGTTAAACATGCAAATTTGTGGACAAAGTTCAAGTTTACTAATTTTCAACCAGAATTTATATATTGAGTTATTTATTATATGTTGGATTTATCGCTTCGAAAATGCAAAAGGCCACAAGAAATCTGTTACACAGAGTATTATCTAAGCCCTTGTCATATTTTTTCTCAAAATGTTTATGCACACACAATGACTATTACAAAACGAAATATATTGTTCTTTTCTACCCAGGATAATCCACACCCTTGGTATACTTTCTTCATATAAAGGGTATTTTCACCAAAATGTAAATTTTTCTGGATGTGTTGTTTTTCTCAGCTTCTGTATGCATCAAACAATTGTTTCTTACCCCATTCTATTGTGAACTTTTTTACTTTAAACTAACTTTCATGATACATCAGATCAAAAGGTCATTTGAGAGTTTAAAAATTAAGGAAACTTATTAAATAATGACAAAAAGGCCTATTATTACTTAAATTTACATAGATATTAATGAATTCTAATGATGCGTTTGAAGTTAATTCAAAGTAAAAAATATGTAAAACAGTTTTTTATAAGTATAATGTTTTTATTTATATTTTGACATCTAGATACAGCTTTACATATAGAAAATGAAAACACAATAATTGTAGGATTTTTTCACTATTATCTTTTAAGTATACAAAATATTACTGAATAGAAGAAATTACATAACCTATATTTTTTTAGCTGGCCCCATTTAATGCAACATTAAATGAATCTGAAGTTAGCAATTATATCAGGTTTCGTACCTTTATCTTTAAAGATTACCCAAAAAATTGATAAAAACCATTTCATAAGAGGCAAAGCTCAAGGCAAGAAATTCGTCCTCTCTCTCTAAACTGATATCGGTATGAAAAGACTAATTTAATTAGATAATAATAAACAACGTGTCACATTCAAAAAATCCATGTTATGTAGTTTTTTCTACTTTTCAATAATTTTTAGAAATATTTGATATTCTTAGACCATAATACAGGGATAATCCTACAAATTTTGAAATTAATTTTTTTTTGTAATTTTCTATAATTAAAGATGTAACTAGGGGTCAAAATATAAATGAAAGTCCTGTACAACAGTCGTATTTATATATTCGTATCGTATTTATATTTTGCAGGTATTCCATGGGACAATATATTTTACATTAATGATATAGATGATAAAATTAGCTTTTTAACTAATAATTTGAAATTTTTATTTGAAATTCATGCTCCATTTAGAACTGTAAGAGTAAATAAACCTCGTGCACCTTGGTTAACCGCAGCAATTAAAAATTTAATGAAAGAAAGAGATAAAGCTAGGGTTAGAGTAAGACAGGAAAACACTGCAGAAAATCGAGAACAATATAAAACTCTTAGAAATGTTGTAAAAGCTGCTATACGTCGAGAAAAGACTGCATATTTAGCTTATGTTTCAAATCAAAAAGGTCAACGTCAGCTATGGAGGACATTGCAAGATTTTAATGTATATTCTTCCAAAACAAATAACAATGACCTTCCTGCAGTTTTTTCCAATCCAGACACCATTAACGATTATTTCTGTAGTGTTTTTCAGAAAACTAATAACTGTGATAATAAGATAAGGTTCTATAATAATACCAAATTCAACGAAGATTTAAATTTTTCCTTTAAACTGGTTAGCCCATTTGATATTTATAATTGTGTTAACAGTATTAAATCCAATGCAGCTGGGAATGATGATTTGACACTTTTCATGTTAAAACTAAGCTTGCCAACTGTAATTAATCATGTCACTAACATAATTAATAGTTGCTTAGAGAAAGGATATTTTCCACGGTGCTGGAAAAATTCAGTTGTTACCCCAATTTCTAAAGTAAAAACTCCTGTAAATGTCAGTGATTAGCGTCCAGTCAACTTGTTGTCTGTTTTGTCTAAGGTGCTGGAAAGAGTGGTCCACACACAAATATTCCAATATTTTCAGCAAAATAATTTGATTCCGATTCATCAATCAGGGTTTATCAAAGGGCACAGCACAACCTCTGCTTTGTTGAATATTACGGACAATATCACAAGGGCTCTTGATGCAAAGATGGGGGCAATCTTGACACTCCTTGATTATTCAAAGGCCTTTGATATGATTGATCATGATCTCATGTGCTTTAAATTACATTACTATGGATTTGATGACATTACAATATCATTTTTCAAGTCACATCTGTCTAACAGATATCAATCAGTTCGGCTAAAGAATGGTCAGTCAGAGTCGAGAACAGTTGTGTCAGGAGTGCCACAGGGATCTATCCTTGGACCTTTGCTTTCTGTAATTTATACTGCAGATATATTCTCAGTGGTTTCAAATACTCATTTACAGACATATGCTGATGATGGTCAGGTTTTGTTAATATTTGATCCTTCAGATCCTGAAAGAGCAACATAATTTAAAAATTAACCCTAATAAAACAGAGGTACTTCTCTTTTGTTCAGAGAAGCAAAGAAATGTGCTTATGGACAGACTTCGGCTAATTATAGATAATAGTTATTTGGAATTTTCAGATTGTGCAAAAAATTTGGGCCTTTGTTTGGATGTTAATTTAAGATTTTATAAGCATGTGCAAAGTCTCTTACAAAGAAGTTATATAAAAATGAAACTGTTATACTCCAATAGATATATATTAAATTTTAAAATGAGAAAAAAGTTGTGTGAAAGCCTTGTTATATCAATTTATAATTATTGCTATATTGTATATTTTCCATTCCTTGATGTCATTACAAAGAATAGAATACAGTATGTGCAAAATACATGTTGTAGATTTATATTTAATTTAAGGAAATATGACTCTCTATCCAACAATATCAGGCAAATTGGCTGGTTAAGATGTGATCGTATGTACAAATTCTGTTCTATGATATTTTTTAAAAAACTACTAGTCAACAGGCAACCTTTATATTTGTACCAAAAATTAGAGTTTAGAAATAATGCACATAACTTAAATTTAAGAGATATGAACTATCTTTCAATACCAAAGCACAGAACATCGTTGTTCCAAAAATGTTTTTCTTATAGTTTTGTTAAACTTTATAATACTCTTCCGTCACAGTTTAGGCAACGTAGTATAAGAAGACTCAGAATAGATTATAAGAACTTATTACTATGTAATTAGATACACATTTTTACTTTAGCCTAGTCTGTTATACTTTTGTGCTAAAGAAGTTTGCAATTTGTATTTTTTTTTATCGTAGGCCACATAAGGGTCACAGGTCATGGTTAAGTGGAGGAATGGCCAACGGCCAAACTTCGCCATCTGTGTCCTAAGTGTGTGTATATATTGTATATATATACACACACATATATATGCATATGCTTAATAAAGACGTTTATTATTATTATTATTATTATTATTTAGAGACATTACCTTTATTCATAACTGAGGTAAGATATAATAGTTTAAGGGATACAAAAGTTAAGACAAAAAATTTACAATTTTGTTGAAAACACCCTGTACATAAAAAACTAAAGAAATTAAAAAAAACAAGGAAAACTTTTTACAAACGTTTTACAAAACACTAAGCCATAAACTCCATACTTAGTGCTAGACCGTAGGGGCGTCCCTAGACTCCTGTTACTGAATGGGGGGAAGGGGGGTGGGGGACGCTTGCCTCCCCTGAAAAATGTAAATATTGTATATTACATATATAAATTACATTTATATACCAAATGGACTATGCATGACCTTTTTTGGTTTTTTTTTATCAGTTAGGGTTCTGCGGGCGCCCATGGAATATCCCAAAAAAAAGACATCGCCTTCCCTATGCCCTCCCTAGTTACGCCCCTGCTAGACAGTTGAGACCTGAATATGGTCCAAAAAATTCCATGTTTAAGTTCGTCATTTATACGTCACAATCTAGTGGTATTCTAAAAATTATACTAAACAAAGCCTATAAGAATGGGTGAATTGCGAGGTGGCTACTAGGACTACACATACATCTTATAAAACTAGCTTGAGGGAAATTCCCTAAATTTTATATATGTTGTAGTTCTTGACTTTCTGAGCAATAGATACCATGAACACCTCCAAATCTTACGAAAAAGAGAGAAAATTGAACTTATAAAAAAAGTTATTCTGAAGAAAAAATCGAGAAAAAAATGTTTTCTGTTACAAAATACAGTTTTCACTTTGGGTAATCTTAATTGTCATAGACTTTGGTCAGTTATACTTTATTTAATGTGATAAAAAAAGGCAACATACAGATGTTTCAAGTAAATTGAAGATTAAAAAATAAAATTTTAAACAAAACGAATTACAAATTCCTTTTTTAATTCTATGTATGGTCTTTTTAAGGTATTAAACTTCAGTTTACCAAATTAGGTATAAACCAGATGTTTTATTCTTTAATAAAACAAAATAGTCCATAATAAAAAAACAGCAGCTGCAGCTTATACCACATTTTTGGGACATCCTGTATAAATATTTAATATATCCTTACAAAATGTACTTTTAGCAACCTAGTATCTTCCAGTACCTAACAAGTTATCCCAGAATTACATAATAATGGATTTGAAATAACCTCTCCTGGTCAAAAATGGTAAACACAGTAAAATTAACTTACAAAAAATAAGGTTTCTTCATGATATAGGTATGATGTATATGATGTATAATTTTTTCTCTAAAATTAAGTTTGGTTCACTTTTGTTCCTTTATGTATATCTATGTGGTTTTTTTTTTTATTTTTAACACATCTGATATTTTATACAGATTTTATGTACAGGATGTCTGGTTATATTTTAAAAGGTACCTAGAGACTTTATTATGAGTTATCAAAAAACTTTAAATATAAAAGTGTTTAGGTTAGGTTAGGTGGGCAATTTACAAGAAAAACAAACAAAAGATAATCGGAAATTAGCAAAGGGGCATCGACTTCGTTATTTTAAAAGGCACACCCTGTATAATAGACACAACTCAAATGGTCTCTTCTTGCTGATTATTAATAATAGACTAGGTTTAAGGCCTTTATCTCTAAAGATAATCAAGAAATTTAAGAAAAACCCTATCATAAGAAGCAATGTATTCCCACCCACTGACTCCACTATATTCGAACATTCTCCATCTCTCTCTTACACATTGCCTCTTATGGCAGGGTTTTTCTAAAATTTCTCTGTTATCTTTAGAGATAAAGTTTAAACCTAGTATATTTATAATCGGCAAGAATGATTAATGAATGATGATTCCGTTCAAACCCAAAAACATTTGTATTTAAAGTTTTTTGATGACTCATAGAATAAGGCCTCTAGGATACCGTCTAAAATATGTACTATTTTACATAAGAATAAACAAATAAATTCCATTAAACATAATGAACTTATTAAGTCATATAATAGTTATTTTTTTAAATAGAATATTTTTATTGTGATATGAAACTTCAAAAGCGAATTATAGATTTGAACAAAAGACTAATTTAAAAATACACATTAAAAATTGCAATTAGCAAAACCCAAGGAAAAACACTTCACATATTTGTGTCACATTGTAAGAAATTAAGACAAACATATAAAACATAATGAGGTGTCTAGCACAAAGTTTAATGGATAACATTATTTACATTTTTATTATAATAAAAAAAAAAAATGCACCATTCATCAGTTGAGTCGCTATGCATTATCTTGCTGCTGTTTTCCTTATATTGACTAAGTATGTGAAAGATAAATGAAAATACTCTATCAAATACTTGATATCATTTCTTCTATCATTCCCTTCTTTTTAGTGTCATATTCTGCAAAAGCTGTAAAAATATTGCTATAATCAATGAATGTGCCATACACCACATACTGTGTAATATAATATAACTAATTATTTCCCTTCTCTAATAATTATAAAATATAAAATTCCAACTATAGTTCTTTTAAAGAAAAACAAAGATTATTTCATTTCGCCCTCAACAGTGAAAATATATAATACCTAAGAAAATAATAGCTTACGCTATAAAATTTTTTTGATACCTAATACCTGTTAAGAAATACTGTTATTTACAAGTTATACATAGACCTCGACATAGACAATAAAATATAATTTAAGCAAGTACATTCTATTTGCTAAAATATACAAATTCATGCCTACCTGCAACAGTCTCAGGTATCACCATTATGATAATCTAGATTCAACTGCCCTTATTGCTTCTTTAGTCTTTCCATCAATAGAAAATATTATTCTTATATTGGTTCCTAGTTACTGGAATTTACGTTCAGTTTTGCAATACTTAAATACACCATTATTAAACCACTGTTATGTTTCCGCAAGTGATCCGTCAGCTGCTCGACTTCCTTGTTTACTGTGTATTTGTGAATTAAAAAAGTTAGGTTAGGTTACGAGAGACCAAAATTAAATAAAATACTGCCGTATTTCTCAAATAGGGAGGGCCATTCACCAGTAACAACGGGCATTTACAACCTAGAGTAAGATTTTTATTCTTACTCTATGTTTAAAACGCTTTGTTCTCCCGAGGAACGCATTTCGCCTATATTATTTTATTATTTTTCTGTGGAAGGCGCGGCCCGTTTCAAAGGCGGATAGATGTATGATGTTTATGTGGTTGCATAAAAGGAGCGGTGCTGTATAAGAATAGATATTAACATAGGTCCCCTTTTCCTTTAAAAATAAAATACGTAATATAGAATTTTGTACCATACAGTAAATAATTTAATTAATATTTAATTATTTCTTCAAAAATAGTACATTTTGAGGATAGAGTTTTATGTTTTCCCGTACTTCTAACAAAATGATCAAATCAGGAAAGAATTCACTGAATTAAAAATAATGTTTCATTAATAACTAAAATATACAGGTTTCGTAATAATATGACATAGATAATATTTTTTAAACAGATTATCTTACCTTGTTTAATTTGAAGGATTTTTTTTACGAGTTTCGTATTTTCGCTGCCTATTTGGAGGTTCCATGTTTTCATGATTTTCTTGAATATTTTGGCATCTGTTGATTACTTACGGTATGATGTATATGCTAAGATATCATAGCTTAGCTTTCAAATAATCAAAACTATTTTTTATCTTACGAAATTAAACTCCAAGGCAGTAAATTTAGATATTATCAAAAACTCAAGAACTGACAGATTCGGAAAATGGCCGCTTTAGTAATAGGTTGGTTTTTAACGAACCAGGATCGGAAAATCCGATTGTCATGCCGAACAGCTCTCCGAATGGAGAAAATTTTCGTTAACTAACGAAATGATAAGTGCAAAATCGCACCCCATGTTCTCTTTTATAAAATTACCAATGTTTTCAATTATAACCGCTCGAAAGTTTTCTCAATATAAATAGGGTATGTCGAATTTAAGGATTAATAATTGTTTTTTTTAGAATAATCTATGCTTTAAAAGGATAATAAAATGTCATGTAAATACACTCCGCAACATTATTAACGCACAGCTAAAAATGAAACTTAACTTTTTTTAAAAACCCTTTTTTTTAGGTTATAGGTTTATTCTTTGAGAATATAAGGCACTCGTATTGTATAATGTTGTTTTTTCCTTGAAATTTGAGCTTCCCTGTAAATTAGACCCGTAACAATTACCAAACTCGTTTAGGACTCAATTGTAGTCTTATCCTTTTTTAACATTTTCCTTCTTTTATTCATTTCAGTATCATAAGTAATAACTGAGATATAGAGGATTATATCAGATACTGTTTCAGTAAAAGGTTTCCATATATTCAGCCTGGTAAAAGGTGTAGTTATTAATTTTATTGGTGTCTATACCATTTTTTCATAGTAACCATGGAAATGTTTAGAGTGTAACATGGACGCCAGTTTTGATATGACATCCAGGAATTTATCTTGTGACGAGTGTATTGAAGCAGTTACATTAAGAGGCAAATGGTGGAGTTACAATCGAATATCTGAGATATTGGGAATGCACCACACCACTGTATCGAGATACCGAGAGACCGGAGACCATTCCAGACAAAATCGTCAAGGTAGACCTGGCAAGACGACTGCAGCTGATGATCGCTTTTTGAGGGTATCGGTTCTAAGGCAGCCATTCTTAACAGCAACAACGCTGAAAACCCAACTGGCTGATGCAAGTGGTTCTTTAGTATCTACTCAGAGTGTACGAAGACGGCTGATAGCAGAAAATTTAAGACCACGTATTCACCGCAGAACACGACTGCATTTTGCAAATGTTCATATCCACAGGCTGGAGGCTGATGGGAACTGGTACTTTGGACAGATGAGTCTCGATTCTGGTTGTATAGTTGCGATAGGCTTATTCGCGTATACAAAAGACCGAATGAGCGATACGCACAGTGCAATTTTATGCACCCCACACTGGTGGTGGATCGATAATGGTGTGGAGTAAGTCACTAGCGGGGCGCACGGAACTGGTTGTTTTGAATAGAAAACTTAATTTTGAGCGGTACATAGCAGACATAAAAGAACATGTAAAATATGCACCTTTTGTGGGGGACAATTTTTTGCTGATGCACGACAATGCTCGCCCTCACACCGGACATTTAGTAAAAGATTACCTGGCTGAAGTTGGAATAGATTATATGAATCGAAGATATCAGGAGGTGATCCGAAGTAGAGATAAATATCCGATATTGATTTTTTTTACTTTTATCGTATATACCACACTGTTTTTAATTTTTGTGTGAATTCGTTAAAAATATTAATTTCCATTTATCGTTATTTAGTCCACTAGTAAAAAAACTATATTCCTTAAAAAATCTCGAATATCCTTTAATAATAAAGATATCGAAGTCAATAAAAAAGGATAATGTTCAGAAGGGATAAGACTACAACTGAGCCCTAAATGTGTTACCGGTCTAATCTACAGGGCGGCTCAAGGAAAAAACAATATTATCATAACACCCCCATATAGAGAGTACTGATTCTTTATATGCTCATAGAATAAACCTACAACCTAGTTTTTTTAAATCGAATTAATACTTTGGGAGAAAATAAACACCAAAATTAAAGTTTATTTTTAGCTATGCGTTACTAACGTTAAGCAGTGTGTATATCTAAAATTATGGAACTACCGCTGCGAGAATGAGCCTATCTGAAGATACTCCTAAATAATTTTGAAAGTATAAAGAGTAAATTATGAAATCTTATAGGCTGAGTCGAATCCGGAACTCAAACATATCAATACTAAATCAGGGGCTTCTCAAATGATATCGGGAAGGTAAAAGTCGACATACTTTTTTCTGTGAAGATTTTTTCAATTTACAATTCCAAATTATAAAAATCTAAAGTTTCATAGATAAGATAGGTTATCTTGGTTTAATTGGTTTCTAGAAACGATAGGTAATCTTCGTTTAACCGTTTTCGAGAAAATTGATTTAAAAATTGGTTACATTAAAAAGTTTAAAAGGACATGGCACAATTTAAACGCACTTTGATTTCAATAAGTAATTAAATCATTTTGTTTCTTCTCTCAACTGTGTGTTTAATTCCATGTAAGACAATGTTCAAATCAATATTTCTCGCAAACGGTTAAACGAAGATTACCTATCTTTTGATTGATGTTTTGTAGTTCAGGATTCGACTCAACGCATAAAAGTTACAAAAATACCCAATATTTTAGGAAACACTATCTTCAGAGGGACTCATTTTCGGGACTGTAGCCCCTTAACGAAGTAATTTTCGGTATGTTTACATGGCATTTTAATCTTCTTTTATGACACAGTATATACTCCCTCTACTACTTTAATTTCGAGACCCTGTATATCTGAATATGCGTATCCCATACGGAATCGAATAGATGTAAAACTGGTAACCGAATTATTCATTTTTATTTTTAGGTGCATAGGAGAATCTTTAGCACGTGCCAATATATTTCTCTTTACAACTGCTCTGCTACAAAAATACGATATCAACGTAGATTCTTCTAGTCCCCCTGACATGAAAATTGTTGATGGTGTTACACCGGCTCCACTTCATTACAAGGCAAAAATATCACATCGCATATTATAATTTGCTACCAGTACTACAAATATTACATTATCTGCAAATAAATATTTATTATGCATTTTATATATTTGTGCCTAAAGTCTGTAAAATGGAAAAAGCTCTGATGAGCAAATACACAAGTACAAAAAAAAATTAGTGATCTTTTCTTTAAAGAAGCGGCTGGTATCATCAAACTTTTTAGTAAAAAAATCGGAGGATAATTTCAAGTTTTATTGTTTTAAAAACGATAAATAGTTGTAAACTGAACACCAATATAAATAAACTACAATTTTTTAATATAATGAATTAACGATATACCACTTATACTATAAGATTAAGAGTATGAGTTGTATGCTAAGACCAATTTTTTCGATATTTAAAGTGTCAAATTTAAGTCGGAACAGAATCTTTAGAAGTTTTCTCAAGTGAAATTGATAAGATATAATAGCGAATTACATTACATACATTGCGTAACTCTACGTCATAAATGCGAAGTGCATCACTTGTTGATAAACCAAACAACAAATAATGCATTATGCAAAATTTTTGTAAAATGAGAATGGATCGACGGATTGTTTAACCGTTTATATCATGGCTGCCAGTGCTCGATTGTCTTTGGTATCTTTCACTAGAACCATACCCAATCTAATCCGACTAAGATAAATACATATTTCAAATATTGATATTGTCAAATTATAAATGCTTAAGCTGCTTTAATATAATTATTGATTTTAACAATAATAATAACAATAATAATAATAATCATAGTAATAATAATAATTCTCCTAGACGGGGTAAGAGTGAATAAAATAGCCAAATATATCGATCTTGCTTATGAGATAAAGGATATTTATCAACTCGAAAAAGTCCTAATTCACCCAATAGTATTTTCCAACAATGGACTCGTTGAGGGGCATATACGAGAAGAACTGAAAAAACTGCAGCCAGAAGACCCAGTAAAGAGTTTGCCCTAGCCCATGAAGCGGTAATACTTGAAACTTGAAGAATTGTCCGGCGTGTCCTCACCTATGAGTAGGCTTCTTCATGTCACACCGATGTAATGTGATAATAATGATAATAATACAAATAATAACAAAAAAATATTTGTATCGCTTGACATTTTTAGTTCAGTCTACCACAAGGTTAAGTTAATTTGTATAAATACTAAAAGATAATCTTTAACTGAGGATCATACATTTGTAATTGTTTAATTAATATCTGAACTCATACTTGGGGTAAAACTTGTTTTAACTGTGAGGTGCACCTTGGTTATACAATCTTAAGATGTTTTAATACTTGTCCTAACTAGAGATGAAAAAATTTGTCGTCGTGTAAAATCATACTTCTATATACATTTTACAGTTCGGTCGCTATATCTCGGAAACGCTTAATAGCTTTTGAAATTTGCACATTTTTAGAGCAAACTTGGGGCTATCGAACGGATCTTCGTATCATTTTTAGTTTTCCGAGTAGTAATGCAAAAACAATTTATTTTTCGTTTCGTTTTTTAGAACATCGTATGATACACAATAACGGACGAAAAATTGAATTATTGATTTGAAATTTCTAGGAAACGTCAATTTTTTACGGTCTCATGGAGTCTATTTAAAATGGGTGCGATCGAAATTAGGAAGTATTTTTTTTTATTTTTGAATCTCGTTTTTTGGTGGAAAAATTGATTGCCCACTGGTGGCTAAACAGTTTAAGTTTTTGGCAAAAACAAAAAAAACTCTAAAAGATAAGATAGAAAATTCCTATAGGGCGATATCTTCAAAAAAGTTTTCATAAGTAAATCATTCAGTAAGTAAATTACATCGCCGCTTCTTTAAAAAATTCTTTTACTTAATTTTTTTATGACTTTTTTGCTGTAGCTCCCTAAAAATTAGTTTTATTAAAATTGGCAAAATTAATCAGGAAGCAAAAAGAAACAAAAATCGCGTTTCTAGTTTGCAGCTAAATGCCTTAGAGGAAAAACTACTTGAGTGTACAACATTAAATATTCTTACCGTTTGGTGCTTTTTTTTCTGAACTGACTGACAATAAAATTTATTATAAATCGGCTTTACCTCTAGAAGTTTTCTAGTATTTTTTTTTCTAAAAGTACATCGGTGCCTCAAGGTCCTGCCAAAAAAAACCTCAATATATTTTCTACAACTTTCAGATTTAGTGTTTCGAAAACGTATCGAAATACCAGAAACAACAATTTGTTTTTAAATGTAAGGAGTTTTGTCAGATGAAATTGCGTACTTCCTAAAAGATGGATTTTGTTAAGTCGAACTTCTCAATATGAAATGGATTAAGATATTAGAAATAATCTTTTCAATTATTAAGAGCGGTAAAAATAGACTTGGGTATTAAACTAGAATAAATTTCGTCCAACCAATATCAGTTCGATGAGATTTTAACATAAGAAAACTTGCCCTTATTTTATATATGGTAAATATATATGGTAAGTTTACATACTTTTTTTCTAACAATACGGCATAATATGAAATAAAAGGGATACAAATATTGCTTAAAATATACTGTACCTACCCGATTTTCTCGAGTAGATTATAATGTATAGGCGCTAAATCATTATTGTTAACATTTTAATTGGTATAGTTACTTCCCGGTGTAACAATCCTTTATATTTAAATCACAAGACGATTATTTTTCCCATTTTATTAACAGATTTTATTTTCTCTCGAACACCTTCTATGACTGTGATTTTGCTTTTTCATTCGATATCCAATATGTCCGAGTGGTTGGATTTTTTTGAAGCCTCAAATATCCAACCAGTATCGGATGAGCTTCGAATAGCAATGCAAATTATTTTTCTTAGTTCATGAAAAAATATACAGAGGTGTCTTATTCAAATAATATGTTAAAAATTATATAGTTAAAAGACAAAGCGATTTTTGTTGGGCGGTTCTAAATAAAATTATTGAAATGTTAAGAAAATTATTATTAAGAGAGAACTTATCCAATTTACTCAAATTTTGCATATAAATCAAGTATTTCTTAGGAATAAACTGGTAAAATTTTGGTACGAATCCCAGATGGCGAAACAGAATGGCAGCTCAATAAAATATTTAAAAAATCAGCCTGCCAAAACTATTTATTAGATTGATTTTAAATGTTGTCCAAAAATTAGGTGTGATATAAAGATGAAGTGGTAAAATTGTGGTACGAACACAAGATGGCGGAGCAAAACGGCGGTCAAATAAAATGTTTGTAATGGAGAAAAAAATCATCCTACGAGTCTTTTACGTATCTTCACGTTTTTGGATTAATATAGGCGAAAAAAAAACATGTGTTTTCAATTCCCTCGGTCTCTCTGTCTTCCGGTCTGTCTTCGCGGCAAAGCTAAAAAAGTATTTAGCCGATTGACTTCAAATTTTTGACGAAAATTAAGGATCATATGAGGATGATATGAACATTTTATTACTAAAATATTAATTATGCAATTTAACTCAAATTTGGTACCAAAATCAGGTGTTACATGCAAATGACAACTATTGATTGAAAATTTTGTGAAAAATTAAGTGATATTTCACGGCCATGATTAAATAAAAACACGTTTTCTTAATACCGTCGGTATGTCTGTATGTCTGTCTGTCTGTTCTCGGCATAGCTAAGAAACTACTTACTCGATTAACTTTTTTTAGATCCAAAATAAACGGTAATATGGGGATGACCTGGTAGGATTTTGGTAAAAATCCAATATGGCACATACCAATCCACCATTTAGTGAAATGCTAAAAAAAATTATTACTAAAAAGTACTTATCCAATTTACCTCAAATATTACACAAAAATCAAATATTACATAGGAATAAACTAATAAAATTTTGGTACTAATCTCATATAATCGTACCGATAATGGTCTAATTGAAAACAGAAATAGTTTGGGTAAATGTTTTAGTATTAAACAATTGTGGAAGTCATTAGCGTAGCTACTTAATTTTTTACGATTATACATATTTAAAATATAATTTAGGTAATTTTATTGAATTTTTATGTATACAAATAATTTTTGACCAGTATACAGGGTAGCCCAAAAAAGATAAGACATTTACGAATCCAAGATGGAGAAACAAAATGAGGGCCTAGTAATTCTTTTAACTTCACTTTTCACGGTCTTCAGGAACCAAAAAAAGATCTTTTCTTTTTAGCTAAGAAACTACGTATCCGATTTACTTTAAAACTTTGGTCAAAAATTACGGGATGACCTGAAAACATTTTAGTAAAAATAAAATATGGCAAAACAAAATGGCAGCCTAGTGAAATGTTAAAAAAATTATTACTAAATAAGTACTTATCCAATTACCCAAAAATGTGCACAAAAATCTATAGGAATGAACTGCTAAAATTTTGATACGAATCGCAGATGGCAGAACAAATTGGCGGCTCAATAAGATCTTTAAAAAATTAGCCTGTAAAAATTATTTAGAGATAAACTGGTAAAGTTATGGTACAAATTAAAGATGGTGGAACAAAATGGCGGTCAAATAAAATGTTTGTAACCATGAAAAAATCTCCCTCTCAGGTTTCTACATATATCTTCACGTTTAAGGGTTTCTAGATACATGTTTTCCCAATTTCCTCACTCTGTCTGATTGCCTGACATTTCGCGGTATAGCTAAAAAACTACTTACCCAATTAATTTAAAGTTTTTATTAAAAATTAAAGATGATATGAGGATGAATTGGCAACATTTTGGTAAAAATCCGATATGGCGGAACAGCATGTCGGTGTAGTGACATCATGTAAAAATCTGAACTAAATCAAAACAAGCAGTGTTCCAATACAAAATATATACAGGAGAAAAATAAAAAATGGCCGATTAATAACAACTATTTTATAAGTTTTACCTTTCAAGTCAGATGGTAACAAGGTTAAGTTTTATTTGTCAAGTTCGATTTGGATACTTCAGAATTAAAAAAAAAATATTTTATGCTGCTTTAATTTGAATTTGTATTCATGATATAATATTATATATTTGATAATAAGAGAACCCAAAGGGTTGTTAGCTCTAAAATTTGATCAAATAAATAAATATTTGATATCAAAAACTTTTAAAAAGCTCTCTAAATAAGGGATTAAACTTGAGTCCAAGATTGAAAAATTTATAGCTAAAAACTTTGTTATAAAACTGATATATTTGTTGTCTTCAATCAACTTGAGTTAAAATGGGGTTGCATTTTAATAAGCTAGTTTGAACAGGAGAAAAAATTTACACACTGATAAAAGAGATTATTTTAACTGAAATAAAAAAGGAGTTTATTCAAAGAAATATTTGTTTGCTATACGCGAAACATATATCCATTTCAATATTTAGGAAAATTTATTTGTATTTATTTTATAATATTTGTTTGGCCTAAATAAGTAATTACTTAATTGTAATAAAATAAGATATAAACAAACACATCGTTTATTTAGTTGAAATAAACATTTATTAAACGCAATTAACCTAGTAGCTATACAACGTTCTGTTAAAGGAAAATGTGCAACACTAAATTTTAAGTATGCTACACTTAAAAGAAAAAAATACAAAACACAGGATTTAACTAAAAAAATATCAGCAGCACAAAAGGCATTGTCTAAGATTCGTGAAGCATTAAACAGACTTAGTACCAGAATAAAAATGATAAGTACATATAAACACTACAAAATAATAGCTAAAAAATAATATTATAAAATTCGCTATCTGAGCCATCTTCAGATGTATCACTATCATATTAAAATACTGAAAAAATGACTGGATTTATTTGGACATCTAACAGTTCTCGATCCCACCACTCCATAATTATTTTTTCGGTATGTTCAACCACCTTTTTCCAATTGTCCTCTAATATATGATCTAAAGAGTCTTGCCATACCTTTAGAACTTCTTCTGATTTCTTGCGTCAGCATATTTTTCATAATAAGATTTTGCACCGGCCCATATTAGCTCGATGGCAATAAATTGGTAGTGATAAGGAGACAAGCGCAAAACCTCATGTCAATATTTTGTGCTTTTAAAGGTTTTGCTATTGAAAGCAGTTCTGCTTCTAATAAATTTGAAGAGGGATTTTGATTTTTTATTAATAACCACTGAAAAATGTCACTTTTTTCCACGATGAATTTAGTTGTTTGTTTAAAATTCTAGAATTATATGACGCATTGTCCAAAACAATTAATGAGGGTCTGTCTAAATTTGGAATAAGTATTTCCTTTAGCAACTTTCGATGTGGATGAAAATATTAAGGTTGGCCACAGAAACAAATCCACTAGATGAACCAGCATGCAACACAATGAATCTTTTTCCCGAACCACAACCATTTTTTCTATTAACTAATTCAGCCGAATTATCTTACCAGGATTTAGATCCACTTCCGTTAGAAAAAACTCATGTTTCGTCAAAAAAATTTTGAATTCAAATTTTCAACATATTTTCTTAAAAAGGTGACTCGCTGATCTGCTACGTTTGATAGCTCACACAAATATCTTCGTCTTTTCTATACCTAAATCCTAGATGCTTGATTAATTTTGACAAAAATTTAAAGGCCATGGTTAGAGTTAGACACCTTGTGTAACTTTAGTGTATTTCTTATTCTTACACACGTGAGTAACTTTAGCTAAACTTGATACAGTTACACACGTTCAATATTATTATTTACATTTTAAGGGATTATAACATTAAAATCTTGGGCATTATTGAATTTTTGCTGTTGCTGAAGTGCTGTGATATTTTGATTCTATAAAATTGACTAAATGGTATTTGGTACCTAGTTATGAGCTATGATTGAGTAGGTAAGCTCTCATCTTAGTTTCTATAATAATAATGTGTTTATGAAAACATACCTATTCATTGTCAAAGTCCTTGCATTTAAATTATACACCACCTACAAAATGGAACAGAAACGGTTTGCCAGTTTGAAAGATTTAAAGTCGAGATTGAGTTAATTGATAATAATTATTACAATATAGCCAAAAATAATTAGATTCATTCTGTTAGTGAGACGATGTGCTTATGATAATTTTATAAGGTCCTAAGCCTACCATGTGAACATATTTATGCTGCAAAATAAAAAATATAATTTTATATTGACACCTGACAGGTTTAAAAAATTACATACTTAAAATATTACTGTGAGCTAAAATCCACACATAATGTTGATAATTTGGAAGTAATAATAATAATAATAATAAGCTAATATAAATAAACAATAAACTAGCGGCGGAAGCAGCGTGATGTCGAGTATGACTACTGCAACAACCCCACCTTTTGTGACACCAACCACCGACCACACGCCCAGCTCTCGCTGTTTCTGAGAGGTCGCATGTCACCAATCGTCAGACCACGAAGGCTGGAAAGCCAAGAAAGCGTATGAAATGGACACCAGACATGAATTGTTTCATAATGCGCTTCTATTATAAGATCACTAGATTTGAGACCGACTTAACCACCTACCGGACCGGCCTTCATAGTGCTTTCCTTCAGAAATACCCGGCTCTTCAGAACAACAATCCTGGAAACACGTAAAGGAGAGGTGCAGCTTGAACTTGAGAACAAACGGTTTGAGCCCATAGCTTCGCTTACAACAGACGAGGAAGTACGAAATGAAGAAAACATAGGCGAAGACGAATCTACGAGACATCATTGACAGACCCAACAACACTCAGAATAATGGAAAAATATCATTATGCAACGAACTCCAAAAAGCTATTACCTAACGGCCTAGATCCATCTCAAAGGCCTAAGCTTCCGAAACTTAGATCTAATCGGGAGACCCACAGCATCCTCAATATGTTCAACACCATACTAGCAGGGTTTAGTTTGGAGTATGACACACTTGAGAAGTTCCACACACTCATCTACCGCTCTGCCGTTACGGTCCTTAGATGCCATAAACAACAAGTGCATTCTGACAAGAAAACGGGCAAAGCACACACCAACAAAAACCCAGATGGCAGAAAAGACTTGAGAAGGCAATTGCCGATTTGAGACAGGAAGAATGAACACCCCTTGAGCAGACTTAAGACGCGCATTAAAAGGATATTTAAAAAGATAGGTACAAAACCTACCGTTCTCAACCATCAACAAAAACTAGATGAGTATCAAGATACACTGAACCAAAAACTAGCAGCTAAAGTGAAACGTCTGCAGAGATACAACCAATGCTCAAAGAGAAAACGACAGAAATGCTTTTTCAACACCAATCAAAGACAGTTCTAGCCGGTTATCAATAATACCAAAGATCAAAGCAATACTGAGAAGATGCTGCCGAGCAAAGAGCATTTGACCGAGTATTGGTCGAACATATGGGAAAAACCAAAAGAGCATAATCAAAATGCTGCATGGATACAATCTCAACGTGATCAGATTCAAACACCACAGATGGAATTTCACTCTATCACCAAGAAGGAACTTAGCAACTTTATTAATCGAACGAGCAACTGAAAGTCGCCAGGAGTTGACCATATTCAAAATTTCTGGAATAAAAAATTTGAGGTCCTCCATGAAGCTCTGGCTTGTCAGTTTACTAAAATAATGCATCATCCGGAGACAACTCCCGCATTTCTAATACTACACCTATGCTACCCAAAAGCAATAGGACAGAAGCCTCGTCCCAGTACAGGCCCATCACCTGTTTGCCTACCTTGTACAAGATCCTAACAGGATGCATTGCAAGTCGTATCTATCATCATATTGACAGTCATAACTTATTAGCCGAGGAACAGAAGGGATGCATTTGAGACTATAAAGGATGCAAAGAACTAATTACCATCGACTCTGTGGTACTTAAGCAGGCACAGAAAAAACACCGCAACAAACACACTGCTTTTATAGACTATAAAAAGGCGTTTGACAGTGTACCACATTTCTGGCTCATAGACGTACTAGGAATATACAAAATTAACCCTATGATCATCAATTTGGCAACTATCAAGCACTAGTGGAGAACGAACTTGAGGATCTATAATGGCGATCAATGTTTTACCACCGATGAGATACACATCAATAGGGGAATTTACCGAAGAGTAGAGTCGTTAAGTCCACTTTGGTTCTGCTTAGCGATGAACCCCCTATCCACGTTGGTCAATAATACAGGACATGGCTTCAACCTCAAAGCCAATAGAGACGATTCCCGAACCATATCCCACCTTTTGTATATGGATGACAACATTTGTAAAGAAATTGGTTGTTAATTTCGATAATATTAATAATAATAATAATAGTATAATAATAAGCACAAGTAATAGAATACAGAATACTGGAAAAGCATTTGGTCAGAACCAAAACTACACAATAATAACGCTTCGTGGATTAAAAAGGAAGAAGACAGACAGAACGTGCTTGGTGGAACAAAAGGACTTTGCAATGAAAACATAAGAAGTTGTAGAAACAATGAAATACACGCATAACTGGAGATGTCCTGAAATGGATAACATTCATAACCTCTAGTACAAACAGTTTACCTCCACACATGAAACTCTCACTCGCCAAATTAATGAAATTCTTTTAAAACCTAGCACACTTCCCAGTTTTCTCATTCAAGGAATAACATTTCTTAAACCCAAAAACTCAGACACTTAGAACCCGTCAAATTACTGACCTATTACGTGCTCTCCAACCCTATATAAGGTCATCACAGCCACAATTACCAGAAAAATAGATCAACATCTACCACACACACACGTTCTAGCCGAAAAGCAAATAAGGTGCAGGAAAAACAGCCAAGGATGCAAGGAGCAGCTAATTATAGACAGCGTCATCATGAAACAGACCAGGAAAAATTATCGGCACCTTCATACTGATTACATAGATTATAAAAAAGCCTTTTACTCGGGACCCTACAGTTGGCTAACGAGAGTGCTAGAATTATACAAAGTCAATGAAAAAATAAGGCAATTTCTTACGCAAGTCATGAGTACGTGGAAAACTAAAATCAACAGAAACAGAAGAGATCTACATCAGACGAGGTATATTTCAGGGAGATTCACTCAGCGGTTTTGCCTTTGTCTCAATCCATTCTCAAACATACTGAATAATACAAACTTCGGATTCCACATAAATAAATTCCAAAAAAATAAGCTACCCAAAATAAACCATCTCTTGTACATGGATGACATAAAATTATACGCAAGCACATAGGCACAGCTAAAGGAACTTCTTAAAATCACAGAAATGTTTACTCTAGACATCAACATGGAATTTGGTATAAGTAAATGCAAGCTACTTTATATCAACAAGGGGCAGTGGAAACACCACCCTACAACGGAAACAATCAACAATGAAACCTTAGATAACATGCTCAAAGAAGGAACATACGGAAAATATAGATACCTAGGCTTTCATCAAAGCATCAGAATTAACCACACTCATATCAAATCAGAGCTCATGACGGAATTTAAAACCAGACTCACAAAACTACTAAAAACAAAACTGAAATCTCACGAAAGCTATTAACATCTTCGCCATACCTATTCTTACGTACTCGTTTGGTATCATTAAATGGTCACACACAGACATAGAAAACATTCACATTCTCATACGCTCTGAGTTCACTAAACACAGGAAGTTACATCCCAACGCATGCAAGGAACTCACCATCGAGAGAAAAGAAGGAGGAAGGAGAACTATAGATATACAATCGCTAAATAAAAAACTAATTTACCAACTCAGAAAATTCTTCCGCAACAAACAAACAAACTTCCACAAGGCAATAGTAAAGGCAGACAAGAATTATACACCGCTCGACCTGTCTCAAACGAGCCACGCAGCAGACGCACACAGTCACATCCAATCACCAGTAGAGAAGATGAACACCTGGTCTGAAAAATCACTCCACGGAAGATACAGATACCACATAAAGCAAGACCATATATATAAAAAGCTTTCATATACGTGGTGACAAGAAGGGCAGCTGTTCCCCAAAACAGATGGCTTCCTGCTTTCCATCCAGGACAAGGTCATAACAACCAGAAACCACCAAAAGCACATCAAGGACACAACCATTGAAGACGACAGGTGCAGGAGATGTCACCAGCAGAGAGAAACGATCGATCACATAACGAGTGAATGTAGAATAATGGCCGGAACTGAATACACCGCGAGACACAACTCAGCAGCGAAGGTCGTTCATAAAGCATTAGCCACAACATATAAACTAACGGAGAACACAGACCCTTATTACCATTATATACCAACATCTATATTTGAAAACGAAGACTACAAGCTCTACTGGGACATTAACATCCACACAGATAAAACAGTCCCCGGAAACAGACCCGATATAACCTTTCAATCTAAAAAAGAAAAGATCACTTATTTAATTGACATGGTTGTCTCCAACGCCCACAACATCCAAGGAAATTACAGTGAGAAGATCGCCAAATACACCGACTTGGCAATGGAAAAAAAGGATGTGGAAACAGGAAAGAATCATTATTGCTCCTCTCGTCATATCAGTAACAGGCCTTACCCCAACAAAGTTTACACCGCATGTGGCTCAATTGGGATTTAATACAGACATTCACAGGAACATCCAGAAATCGGTCATTTTGAAAACATGTAGCATCATTAGATCATTTCTTAATACACAAAAGTTGTTTTTTTTCCTTCTCCTTTTTTTTGTTTTTTTTTTTTGTACTGACTTGGTATAGTCCCGTCAGTATAAAATGCAACCACAGAAATACTGTGAGACAACAAAGATAAAATAATAATAATAATAATAAAGTCGTTTTTATTAACCTTTATAGTGCAATCCTTAATACATAAAGAACAGTAAGTCATTCTATAAAGATCAAACGGTCAATTTTGCAGCTTTCCAAATCGGAAAATCTAGGTGCTGGAGATGTCAAAAAATTACAGTTTCAATAATTATTAAAAACAGAAATAATTTAGACGGACATAACACAAGACAATGCACTAATTTACAAATAACACAAATACAGACTTATTTTGAAGGAAGATTAATTCTACACAAAGGCATCTCATTATATAATAGCCCAGCCAAAATATAAAAATAAAAGATAAAAGATATGCGGTTTTTTAAAACTAAGTTAGAAACTTCTACAAAAGTAATTGTGCTCGATACGTTCTCCAGAGTTAATTTTATTTTAATTTATTTACAAAACTGTAATTTTATTTATCGATGAACAAGTTTGTTTTTTTTAATATATGTCCTGTAATGAACTTAGGAATAAAGACATTTAACATTATTTTTTGCTCTAAACAAAGCATTAGTAATATAATAATGAATGATTTGAAACCGGCATTAAACCAATACTTGCAACATGAAAAAAAAATTGAGAAAGCCAAAAGTGGGATAGGAATGGGAGATTCAACGATTTGGGAGACTGGATCACGCGCGTACATACTAAAAAGTGTTTTTGAGTTTTTTCTGAAAGAAAGAACACGTTAGAGAAAAATCAAATATCTTAAACTTATTTTCATAATGAATTCTACATAAAAAGATGTAAAATTGAATTCACCTTAATGTATGTATGTATGTAAAGAGTGTTCTATTTAAAACTGAACTTTTTGCTCTGCTTGAATATTAATAAAATTAAATATGTATGATGTTGTGGGATATGTGTACAAAAAGTAGAGTGATAATTTACCTCTAATTTTGAAGAAAAATCAACTGTTACATAGGAATGAACTGGTAATATTTTGGTACGAATCCAAGATGGCTAAACAAAATGGCGGCCTAATAAAGTGTTTAAAAAGCAAGCTGCAAAAGTACTGATTATATTTTTTTTTTGCTGTCGTCCCTAAATTTCGAACGGCATAAACGTAACAGAGCACATGTAATTTTAAATAGTTAATGAAAAAATGTATGATTAATATTATAACGGGAAACTGATTTAAATTAGTATTTATCTATAGAGGATGGTTTAAAAATATGTAGCAAACCCAACTAATATGTATTTGTATTTGTATCTTTTGTGTGCATTAAATCGGCTTGTATTTGCTGATTATAAATATACTCTCAAAAATTTGACAACATTCTGTCATAAGAAACAAAGTTTAAGAAAGAGAAGAAGAACGTTCTACTACATAATAGGATCAATGGAAATACAATGCACTCAGTGGCGTAACTATAGATGAGCGGGAGAGCGCAAAGTGCCCATGCCCACTTGTCAGGGGAGTCCTTGGGCAGTGACAGAACTCGCCCAGGAGGGGGAGCACACTGATGGCAGGATCAACATTTATTTTCCGTCACTGTTTTTGAGGTTGCCTTTGTTTATAAAAGCATTATGCAAAATTATGAATGATCTGTTTTTTGTCGAAACCTGCACAAAATTTGTAGTTACACTACTGATTGTTCTTTATAGCAGAACTTTTTCAAACATCTCGAGATTCTTCGAAGACAAAGGTGTCAATCTTAGTATATTGACGATTAGCAAGAAGAAGCATATTTGATAAAAGTATAAGATACCTATAAGCTGTTTCATTGGAAAGATCATGTTGTATCTGAAACATATATTTGGGTTATCTTATATACATATCTTTAAAGAAAAATTTATCAAACCTAGTGTAATTATATTCAGCAACAATAAAGCCATTTGCTATAATATACAGGATGTTCTATTAAAATCATGTTGGGTCTACTACATATTTTTGAGTCATCCTATATTCATACATATCATACTACTTTTCTAAAACGATATGTAGGAGGTCTTATATCTTTTATTTTTGACATTTTTTCTCTTCAAAATTAAACCAATATTTAGTGTAGCGAGTTATGAAGAAATGCACTAAACGAAATGACATCAAAAGACCATTTGAAAGTTAAAAAAAAAATGAAATATAATATGTATAAATTTTAAATAAATAAATATATATATATATATATATATATATATATATATATATATATATATATATATATATATATATATATATATATATATATATATAAAAGAGAAACAGAAATTTCAATTTCTGTGTGGTTCTTGGTCGAAACGAAACCAGTAACGGTAAGGATTACTCCTTCACCATTTTGTCGAGAATCGACCAAAACATGACGCTATGTTTGTTTCCAGGGCCAAGGTGCCATCTGCTACCGTGGTATCTGCCCCGGCAAGGCTCATCAGGCAGTTTCCTTGGGGGGTATCGGTATTAAAACCGAAATACCCAACCCTGATACAAACAAGGTGTCATGTCATTCGACTTTGAAAGTCGACGAGGGAAATAGGCAACCAGTGGCGCCATCTGTAGATACTATATATATATATATATATATATATATATATATATATATATATATATATATATATATATATATATATATATATATATATATATATATATATATATATATATATATATATATATATATATATATATATATATATATATATATATATATATATATATATATATATATATATATATATATATATATATATATATATATATATATATATATATGTTGATTTTTAGTCCTTCACGGATGGAAAAATACAATGTGTTTTCATTCCGGGTGTACATCCGTTCACTACTGTCGTTCTGAAAAGAACAGTTTTGCTAACGCTTCACCAAAATCACATTTGGCATTTTCGAAGCTTTCTTTCTCGCGTCCGAATAGAATCTCTATAGAGCAAAATAGCATTATGTGTCTATGTAAAAACTACTTATTAAATTTATTTTAAATTATGCCCAAAAGTCAAATGTGGCATATGTAGAAAGAAAATGGTAAAATATCGGTAGGAGTGCAATATGATGGAACAAAATGGCGCCCAATCAGAATGAACAGACAATATATGTAACACATATATACTGTGACTATGTACTGAACTAAATTCAGTCACACTTCACTATTCCTAACAAATGGAAAAAAGATAACGAGGGAAGTTCCGGGTACAGGAAATTTACCGATTTTTTTTCCTATGATACGCGATATCTGTCTGTTAAAAAAAAAATTAAATATAATATGTATAAATTTTACATAAATAAGTATATATATATATATATATATATATATATATATATATATATACATATATATATATATATATATATATATATATATATATATAAAAGAGAAACAGAAATTTCAATTTCTGTGCGGTTCTTGGTCGAAACGAAACCAGTAACGGTAAGGATTACTCCTTCACCATTTTGTCGAGAATCGACCAAAACATGACGCTATGTTTGTTTCCAGGGCCAAGGTGCCATCTGCTACCGTGGTATCTGCCCCGGCAAGGCTCATCAGGCAGTTTCCTTGGGGGGTATCGGTATTAAAACCGAAATACCCAAACCCTGATACAAACAAGGTGTCATGTCATTCGACTTTGAAAGTCGACGAGGGAAATAGGCAACCAGTGGCGCCATCTGTAGATACTATATATATATATATATATATATATATATATATATATATATATATATATATATATATATATATATATATATATATATATATATATATATATATATATATATATATATATATATATATATATATATATATATATATATATATATATATATATATATATATATATATATATATATATATATATATATATATATATATATATATATATATATATATATATATATATATATATATATATATATATATATATATATATATATATATATATATATATATATATATATATATATATATATATACAGGGTGAGTCGGGAGGATCGCCCCAAACTCCAGGAGTGTGTTCTATGAAAGATACTGATTTAAAAAAACTCATATGCTCTTATTCGATTTTCATTTGTTTTCAACTTACAACAAAAATAAGATTTCAAGCATAATTCCATACATACAACATAATAATTAAAGGGTGCTTAGAAATCAAAATAAGTTAATGTTCCATTTACTGGTACTATACCTGTCAGTGTCATTTTTGAATTCGTACCTGTCAGTGTCATTTTTGAATTCGAGCTGTTGAACATATTCCAAAATGCCGAATTTTTACTCACACTTAGAGTATGCGAATATGATATTTGTTTATGGTTTTTGCAATGGGAATGCTACAGCTGCTGCTGAAGAATACCGTCAACGAATCCCATTTCAACGTCATCCTGATAAGAAAGTGTTTATGAGAGTTTTCAACAAACTATGCGAAAGCGGAACACTTCCCAGTGCCAACACAACTTCTGAAAGAGCTACTTAACAAACTTTAGAAGAAGTAGAAAATATTCTGGACCTAGTAGAAGAAGATGCAACCATCAGTTCACGCAGAATGGCTGCTCAGTTGGACATTTGGACAGTTGGAAAAGAGTGATAAATACGCTCCACGAGCAAGGTTTGTATCCTTACCACTTACAAAAAATCCAACACCTACAGCCAAAAGATTTTGCCAAACGTATGGAGTTTTGTCGGTGGATAGACAATAATCGTAATCTTATATCGCGCATACTTTTCACGGACGAAGCAACATTTACTCGTGACGGTATTAATAATAGTCTGGTCAGAGGAAAATCCGCATGCAACAGTCGAGAGCAACTTTCAACATAGGTTCTCGGTAAACGTATGGTGTGGTATGATAGATAGTTATGTCATTGGCCCTTTTATTTTGGAAAATCGCCTCACAGGGGACTACTATTGTGAATTTCTCGAAAATGAATTACAAGGACTACTGGAGGATGTTCCCCTAAACATCAGAAGGCAAATGTACTTCCAGCATGATGGAGCTCCAGCACATTTCGCACATCAAGTCAGGCAACACTTAGACGGGAGGTTTCCAAGGCGTTGGATTGGTCGCGGTGGTCCTATTATTTGGCCTCCAAGATCTCCTGACCTCACTCCACTCGATTTCTGTTTATGGGGCTGGTTAAAAAATGAAGTGTACAAAGTGAGAGTGGACACTCGAGAAGCACTTATTCAGCGTATCAGAAATATTGCAGATGAAATTAAAGAAAGGCATGGGGCAATTAGAAGAGCAACAGGTGCCCTACGTAGACGAAGCCGAAAATGTTGAGAGCTCAATGGGGGCATTTTTGAACATTTAATATGATGAAATCTTGTTTATATTCTAATTTATGCTGTAAGTTGAAAACAAATGAGAATCGAATAAGAACATATGAGTTTTTTTAAATCAGTATCTTTCATAGAACACACTCCTGGAGTTTGGGACGATCCTCTCGACTCACCCTGTATATATATATATATATATATATATATATATATATATATATATGTTTAGTCCTTCACGGATGGAAAAATACAATGTGTTTTCATTCCGGGTGTACATCCGTTCACTACTGTCGTTCTGAAAAGAACAGTTTTGCTAACGCTTCACCAAAATCACATTTGGCATTTTCGAAGCTTTCTTTCTCGCGTCCGAATAGAATCTCTATAGAGCAAAATAGCATTATGTGTCTATGTAAAAACTACTTATTAAATTTATTTTAAATTATGCCCAAAAGTCAAATGTGGCATATGTAGAAAGAAAATGGTAAAATATCGGTAGGAGTGCAATATGATGGAACAAAATGGCGCCCAATCAGAATGAACAGACAATATATGTAACACATATATACTGTGACTATGTACTGAACTAAATTCAGTCACACTTCACTATTCCTAACAAATGGAAAAAAGATAACGAGGGAAGTTCCGGGTACAGGAAATTTACCGATTTTTTTTCCTATGATACGCGAAATCTGTCGAAAAAATTGAATTGGGCGGGATCGAAGTTTGGGAAGTATTTTTTTTTAATTTTTAAACCTCATTTTTTGGTCAAAAACAAGGGTTTTTAAAACGGCTCCTGGTGGCCAAACGGTTCAAGTTTTCAACAAAACCAAATAATACTCCGAAAGAGGCGATGTTTTTCAAAAAGTCTAAGAAAATTACATTTATCGCCGATCCTCTGATGTTTCTGCTGCCGTTCACTAAAAATTGGTTTTATTAGAAATTGCCTTAAGGTAAATTTATTGAGGTGACAAAAAATACAAAACTGCGTTTCAAATTTGCAGCTAAATTCTTTAGGAGAAAAAATATGCAATTTGGTTTGTTTCCCGTTTGGTGGTATTCGTCCACCACTGTCCAACATTTAATTTTACTATAAATCAGGAAAATACCCTGAAATTCCAAAGTTTTTATTCCTAAAATCTCATCGATGTTTCGAGGTCTTGCTAGAAAACCGAGCCTATGAGATTAAAATTAAAAAATTAAGATTTTTTTAAAGTGGAACTTAATTCCAAAGGGTGTCTTTTTTTAAAGCCGAATATAACCAAAGTTATTTAGTTTTTTCATAAAAAGAGAGGCAGATTCCAAAACTTCAGTCTATTTTTTTACAAATTTCAATTTTACTATTTTATTCTACGACGTACCTAATTACTCTCTTTGCATGTTTGTAGCCAGAATTTGAGGTACAATACTTTCTTCAATTTTGTAAAATATCTTTGGGAAAATTAGCTGTTTTTCCTGATATATGCTCAAAGTCGATATTCGTTTGATACAAGCGCTATTCGATTACTCTTGTTGGAGGAGTTGAATCAAGTATAATGACATCTGTCAAAAAAACTAAAAATTTTAAATACAGTTTTTACAGTTCAATGTAACTTTTAGAGGCGCAATTTATTTAAAAAATTATTTTGATATCTGTCAAAAAAACTGTTTTTTCTCGTAACTTCTAAACTATATACAATTTTCATGTACGGTTTGACAGTTCTATATAAGTTTTAATGCCGTAATTTATTCGAAAAAATATTTTGACAGCTGTCAAAAAACTATTTGTCCCGTATCTTCTAAATTACTTAATATTTTTAAATACCGTTTTTACAGTTCCATGAAAATTTTAGTAGTATAATCACTTGAAATTAATATTTGGACATCGGTCAAAAAAATTGTAACTTTTGACCTGCTTTATAGTTTTGAAATACGGGTTTCATTGTTCTGTGTAACTTTTAGTTTCGTAAATTATATAAAAAATATTTTGACAACTATCACAAATATAAATATCGGACAATATCAAGAATTTATAATCAAATCATAGCCGTAAGGTTACTGTCTACAAAGAATATAAAAAAATAACATAAAAAGGTAGACAAATCATTATAACCTGACATATAGCTTGTTATAAACTCTAGTAGTCTACTAAATAAACTTGCCGTTCCAGCAGCTCTTTGTTAACGCGTTTTTTGCAGTACAGTGATAGTCCATTAAATATATAAAAGTTGGATACTGTCGAGTTTTACAAATCACAGCCGTACTGTTATGGTCTACAAAAAATTTAAAAAGAATAACATACTTATAAACTCTCGATTCGACGAGAGTTTATTATGCGCCTACATATAAGTTTTTAGAGAATACTTGGGGCTCTCGAACGGTACTAACCGGATCTTTGTATCATTTTTGGTTTTCCGCCTATTACTCGAACTTTCTTTGAAACTCGATAACTATCGAAAAAATTAAATATCGTTTTAATTTTTTTAAAAAACCCTTTCTTTCTACGGCCTCATGAATTCTTTTGAAAATGGGTGATCATAGATAAAACAAGGAATTCTTATAGAACGATTTTATTAAAAAAGTTCGAACAAATTACTTTTATCGCCGTTTCTTTAAGAAATATTCAATGCTCTTAATTTTTTTCTGATTTTGATGCTGTCGCTCGCTAAAAAGTAATTTTATTGAAAATTGTCATAAGGCAAAATTAATGATGAGGCAAAAGGTACAAATATGCGTTTTAAGTTTTAAGTTTATTGATTCAGGAGAAAAACTACTTGCGTGTAAATCAGTCAATTTTTTTCCGTTTAGTGGTATCCATGCACCACTGACCAGCATTAAATTTTGTTAGAAATCAGCAAAACCCACTGTAGTTTTTTCTAAAAGTACATACAAAATATCGACAGAATCGAGTAAAAATAAAAATAATTAAAACTTTTTGAAAATTGAGCTAACCACCGTTGCTTAGCCGAAACAACCGAGGTTTTTACTTTTTCTTATACAAAAGCAAACCGGATTCAAATCTTTAAAATATTTTCTACAATTTTTCAATTTACTATTTGCTTCCACAAGGTACCAAAATATCATAAAATCAAACTTGAAAGATATTTGGTGAAAATCGGAAAACTGAAAAATATCCAATTTTCATAGACGCCAGGTAATGGTAGGTCTGGTAAAAACAAATTTTTGGCAGAACTGATAATAAACTGAGCAGTGGCGTCCCATATAGGCAAGTTTTTCGAAACCCCTTTGAAACACGATTCAGGCTTCAAGGTTTTCCATCTAAAAATCTCGAAAAAAAAACGAGCAATACAGCATGCCTCTTAAAAATCTAAAAAATGGGGTAACTTTGGAGGCATTTTACTGGGCAAGCACCCGATCTACTTAACAAAGGTGAGACGAGGGTTCGATAAGAAACTTAAAGGACATTTAAAATCAAAATAGAGTACCTATACCGGAAAAGGCAAAAAACCCGTAAAAATGAAAAAAAAACTTAAAAAAATTTTTTCTCTACATTTTTCGCCTGTTTCAGTGTTTTTTCAAAAACAATATTTCCGATAGGGGAAAGTTTATTGGGCTCAAAAAAATAGGACCAGCCATTGAAAATTAAAATTTTAATTTTTTGCCATATCTCGACCAGTGTTTCACGCCCGGTCCAGTAGCATCTAAACTTTTTATCCTAGTAAATACACCGAGTAAACGCCTATATTTTCCGCAGAGGTTGCTACTACATGCAGCCCGATCGGCAATAAGGCTGATTTGTGAGACATTTTTGAACTGTTGCATGCAAAGGTTGGATTTTAGTCCGAACGAGCAGAACGAAAGCTTCTTATTTTTGCTAGAAGGCATAAATTTATATTTTTGTACCTGGTCAAGATGTTGGGTAAAATGTAGTTTTAAAAAAATACCCATTTATATTTTTAAACTTTTATCATATATAATACCACAAGAGAGAAAATTTTGTCGGCCAAGTGTTCCGATTGATATAACATAACAACTTTCTTTTTTAATATCCATAAATAGGTGACACTTGTCAAAATGACAAGATCAATTTTTTACTTTAACCCAAAAAAATTTTGTCGCTGAAAAACTATCTTGTTGATTTTGTCCAGGTATGAGTTTTGGTAGTAGAAAACAGGCCGTTGCTATGTCATTTTGCTATTGTAAAACAATAGAGTGCAATAGTCAATTCAAAACTCTTTGACTTTGAAAAAACCAGAGTAAAGCGTGGGTAAAGCGGCTGTCAGAATTAAATGGGTATATATTTAAATAATTTTGATTTGATTTTAATGCCTCAAAAAGGATTCTTTGTGTATTTTTAAAATTGGCGTATTAAAATTTGAATTTTTTGAGGAATGCAGCCAAAATTTGAGGTGCAATACTTTCTCCAATTTTGTAAAATAGGTTTAAGAAAATTAGCAGATATTTTTGATACATTATAAATTTATGATATTCGTTTAATACACGTGCCATTCGATTACAATTTTTGGATGGGTTGAAGCAGCGAAATATTTTATTTTGTCACTTTGGCAGGTTTTCGTACAGGGAATCAAATTTTCTAAATTTTGCATGCTTTTGTGGTAGTATACGTTTAACGTAGGGAATGTAAGAGTACCTATTTAAGGCGGATTTCATTGTTGTAATGTTCGTAGCATATTAAGCATATATGATGTTATAAAGAGGAATTAGGTATTGAAAGGACATTTCTTTTCTAGTGAAATATCGCAGTATAAGACATCGATTTAGAAGATTTGGGTAACAAATACTCAATATTTTGTTTTCGCAGCTGTAAATGTTTAATTATTTTCTCTACTTATGTAGGATTTGAAGTATCGTTTTGGAGTTTTCGGTAATAGATAGGATATTATAATTTAGAAAAAAAATGTAATCTTCCAGAATTGGTCCTAGTGTATTTTTAAGGAGTTTTACTATTTAATGAATTTTTTAAAACATTTTGCAGGTTTTCAGTAGACAGGTGAAGCATATATTATGTTATATAGGGGAAGGCGTTTTTTTCTTTAAAAATTCTGTTCTAAGGGCTGTAATTCTTTTTAGTGAAACATTTCAGTATAAAACATCGATTTAGGAGATTAAGGTAATAAAAAGGCGAAATTTTGTTTTCTCGCCCATAATGTTTTCAATTTTTATTTTTACTGAAACTTTTTAAGGATTCAGAGTGTTGATTTGGGGTTTCTAGTTATAGACACGATTTATCATGTAACTTTTAGAGGCGTAATTTATTTTAAAGTAATATGACAGCTGCGAAAAAAATATTTTTCTACGTGACTTTTGAACTGCTCAAATTTTTTCTATATGATTTTTTTTACAGATTTATATAACCTCTAGTGGCGTATTTTTTTTATTTGAATCTTTTGACAGCTGTAAAAAATATCGTTTTTTCCCTATGACTTGAAACTGCTTAAAATTTTTACATACAGTTTTCACACTTCCATGTAACTTTTAGTGAAATAATTTTTTTTATTATTTTGACAGCTGTCAAAAAATGTTGTTTCTCCGTAATTTTTGAACATGTAAAATTTAGATGAAAAATCTTTATGGTGAAACAAAATGGTGACCTTATTAAATGTTTAAAATATCAATATCAAAAAAGAATGTATCCGTGTATCTATAAGTGTAAAACACTGATAAACTGGAAGAATTTTGTCTATCCTATATGGCAAAATAAAATGGAGGAATAATTAAATATTTAAAAAATGGGTAAAATTTCATTTCCTAGAATTAAAACCTTCTCTATATGGAGGAAAACAATAATTGTCATAATTGGCTTTTTCATCACGTAAATAAATTTACAAAAAATAAATAAAACATTTAAAAAATAGTAGGTATGTACGTATGCATGTTTGTATGTATATATGTAGGTGAGTATGTATATATGTATGTCCTATATATATATATATATATATATATATATATATATATATATATATATATATATATATATATATATATATATATATATATATATATATATATATATATATATATATATATATATATATATATATATATATATATATATATATATATATATATATATATATATATATATATATATATATATATATATATATATATATATATATATATATATATATATATATATATATATATATATATATATATATATATATATATATATATATATATATATATATATATATATATATATATATATATATATATATATATATATATATATATATATATATATATATATATATATATATATATATATATATATATATATATATCTATATGTGGGACCTTATTTTATTGGGTTGGGTTAACAATGAAAATAAAATTTCTCACTTTAAATCATTGTGTTGAGATTTACCAAGATGTTATTTGCTCTCCTGATTCCTACATTTCTCCATTAGAAACACAATAAAAATATATTCATACATCTAAAAATCATTATATGCATTGAAACATTAAAAGGCTTAAAATCACAAAAATTTAAATCCCCCTTTCGAAATTTTTTCCTAAAAGTGCATTAATGCCTCGATGTCCATTCAAAACACCAACCCAATAGGATAAAAACCAAAAAAGTTATAATTTTTTGAATATTGATATGATATTCTTAGTTTAAACATGAATATAAAAGAAGCTATTAAGATTTTAAACAGAAACAAAAGAAATATTTTTAATCTATTCTTTACCGCTTTCCAATTTGCCATTTGATTCCAGAATGTACCAAAATACCACAAAAATATAACTTAATAAACTCGGTAAATTTCCATTACTCGGAATTTCCCTCGTTATGAATAATTTTTTCGCAAATAGTGAAGTATACCCCAATTTAGTTCCACATATAGTCATTAGTAACAAATATACATATATACTATCTTTTCTAACATTTTTATTAAGCGTCATTTAGTTTCTCCATATTGGATTCGTACCAATATTTTACTAGTTTGTACCTACTCCTTACTTGATTTTTGTACATAATTTGAAATAAGATGAATAAGTGTTGTAATGTAAAGAAATTTAAATGACGATTCTTTGAGTAATCAAAAGTAAAAATGTGTTCGTAAACATGTTCTAAACTGGTTAGAATTTAAGATTTAGGATAATGAAAATTTTAAAAAAATCTTTTTTTTTAAGTTTAACTATGGGCATAATGAGATGACAATTGACTATTCTATTTTTCTCTTATAGCGCTCGCTTTTATTTACTTTCCTCGCAATAGGAATATTTAATTAAATGTTTAAAGTATGAGTATCAAGAAATTAACTTATCCAAATGAGATGAAATTTTGCACAAAGATCAAGTGTGACACAGGGAGGAACTGGTAAAATTTTATTAATCATATATTGCAAAACAAAATGGCGGCATAATTAAATTTTTAATAACTCGGTAAATTTCCATTTCCTTGAATAAAAACCTTTTTATGAAGGAAATTAATAAAGTTATAACTATTTTTTTTACTGATTATTAAATTTTCCAAAAATAAAAAATATTTAAATATTAAATTAAAAAAGAACAAAATTTTAAAAATGGTATATGGAATATCGAAGCTTTATCTCTATATATATATATATATATATATATATATATATATATATATATATATATATATATATATATATATATATATATATATATATATATATATATATATATATATATATATATATATATATATATATATATATATATATATATATATATATATATATATATATATATATATATATATATATATATATATATATATATATATATATATATATATATATATACCTAGCATCTCTTAGCCAGCCCGCTACTCACTACAAGTGTGAAAGGTAGCCCGGGTTGTTTAGAGGTGGGTATTTAATTAATTATTTATTTTGCGCAGCCCATAGGACACCCCATTTGATGAGAAGCACGATTGTATATAATGTAGATCCATTAAATATCATGGGCAGCTCTCTACATCTCCGCATTTATAATAGTTACCAAGTTTACCATTTTCGAATGAAATACTGTAGTAGTAGTGCTTTAATTAGTTCGTTTGTTCGGGAGCAATTATTTTGTTATTTTAACTGTATGGAGTCTTTGATGCATTTCCCCTATTCTACTGAAGTAGAAAAATTAGGTTTTTAATTATTAAGCTATATGTTGATGGGTCTGAAGCACTGGACAACTAGTTTATGTGTTTTCGATAGCCCATACGGTCCCTGATTCTTAAAATCCAAGTGAAAAGTTGAAAAAGGTCAAAAGCCGAAACACGTGTTTGAGATTGCAAAAATACAATATATTAAAACATAACAAAGTTCGTTATTTTTTATAAATTTCTCGTTATAATCATGAAATAAATTTTAATTTCGTTTTATCTATCAGGTAAAATTATTAAGAAAAAAGAAGGTAAATAAAATGTTTGCGCCTTTATAATAACCTTACCAAAATTTTTAAAACTAAATAAGGTGCTTGACCATGTAATGTACGTACTAATGGAATCAATGGATATCAAGCAAATCGGCGGATTAACACCGATTTTTATTTTTTTTAACTATGCGTCTAAAGGAGATGTACAGTTAATAATAATATTCAACCATTAAAATATGAGATGAACTGTCATAAAACTATCAAAAACCACTTTTGCATGATACCATGGGAAAAGTGTGTCTATGTCGATAGAATCAATTAAAATAAACACTTTTTGTCTTCTGCGTTTAGCTATGACTCCCGTTTAAAGTTTTAAGGCGAGAAACTGAAAAAATGAGACTTTTGACATTTCTGGGTTTTAATATTTTATAGCTTAAAGGAGAAAAAACATCTTCTTTAATGCCCCATGCCCCCCCCCTCTTTTTTTCAACCATTCATATTCGTATGTTTCATTAAAAGAACTATTAAGTACAAATAGTGATCCACATGCACATCTTTTGAAAAGCCGTTTCAACTTTTATTTATCAACAAAATATAGGGCTACTTAAATATCCCGTTTTTAAATGGCGGTTATTCATAACTGGAAATATTCTTCAATAATTCTTATTCCTCACGCGATTCCTAATTAAATTGCCATAGTAAGTGTGGGGCAAAATTTTTTACTTTTCGATTTGCAGGGAAAGGATGTTCAAATTCTCATATTTTTTAGATTCCGTCACGTTTGCAAATGGCCGCCATCTTGAAGTGAGTAATTTTATTGGGAATGAACTGAGCTTGAAAAGTCCGTTTAAAAGATCTGTTACTCGATTCCCTTTTCTATTAATCTTTTTTCTTGAAAATGACGTTTAGTCGCTATCGGATTTTTCAATTACGAAATGTACACAAAGAGAAGCATTTAGTGTTCTATTACAGTGTGAGTGTGTGTATGTGTGAAATTTTCACCCTGACTCGTTCAAAAAAATAAATATGGTGGACAATAAAAACTCGCACTGTACTTCTAAAAAATAATCATAAAAATAACTAAAATGATAGTGATTATATTTTAATGTGAACTTTGTGAGCTTGGATTTTTCTTAACCAAGTTATCTATTCATCTAAACATTTGTTGTTGAAAAATAAAGTAAATTTTTACTTCAACTCTGTACCTTTTAGCAAGTTCACTATTAAAAAATCTTTACGCATTATACCCCGATTGTCTTTTACAAGAACTCGCATTATTCCTTTGCAGACGAATAAAAAAGCGAAAAGAACTGATAATATCATAAGCGCATTTAAATATAAATATATATAAAATAAAACTCATTCAAGTTCATCAATATCTTTGCCATCTATGAACTTTGACGAATCTCCGGTCGATAGATTTAATTACCGTGAAGTCAACTTAGGATTCACTTCAAATAATGAATTCGATATCCAAAACGATTAGAAGTCGGGCTTTTTTGATCTATTTCCAGCCTGCAGCAAATGTCCAAGGTTAAATTATAAATCGACACAACGTTTCTGTAAAAAGTGACCACATTACAAAACAATTCAAATACCCAGTAAAAATTATTCCATATTACAACATGGCGTCGACGGTGGGTAAATTCTCCAAGGAAATGTCGTTGATTCTGATTATAATAAAAAAATATATGATCCATGGTATCACTTAAGAGAACACGGCATCCCTGATAGAGAAACTTTTTAGAGGAGAGCTGTGTTCTCAACGGAACAAAATAATAATAACAACATTTCCACAAGTCATGTATATCACTTAATAGGATATATTTAATTTAATCAAAGTAACAGATACTTAGAAATCGGCGGTGTCGTATTTTATAGAATAGATTTTTGAAAATCTTGTTCATGATGCCTTAGTTCTTGCAATTTTTTGTTACCAATTTATACAAAAACGGTAAAATAAAATCCGCCTCTTGTAATTTACGTACAAGGTGTCCCATTTTGGGTACTTTTGCGGGGTGTCTCTGTTATTTTTATAGATAGAAAGTTGCGGCTTTCGCGACAGTGTGCTACTTTTTCGTAAAACTAAAGATGCCCTTATCAAAATTATCATAGCCATTTTTGTTTTTAAAATACAGGGCTAAATTGAAAATGTTGCATTTTCAGGCACCCCTCGTATCTTAACTATCAGATACAAAATCGAAAACAAATACAATAAAATAATATTATTAAAAAAAAGAAAAAACAGATTTTTAAAGGTGATGTTTAAATTGACGACCATTTTCTCTAATACAAAATTGACACATTTTTGAAATTCTTTGAATAGCGTTAAAAAGAACCATTCGTAGATTTCGAAAGGCTAAATGAATTGCCTCTCGAAGTTGTGCTATGCCGTCATAACGTGTTTTATATCATTCATTTTGTATATAACCCCATAAAAAAAACAAAAATTGGGCACCATCTTGCTGTAGGTAAACAGCATTAAATTGGGCTAATGGAATATTATCGAGCAGTTCTGGAATAACTTCCGCAAGGATTTCTAGTTATCTACGTGTTGTAAGACCTCCTTTAAAAATCCTATAAACTATATGTCGGCCCAAAATGAAACATGACACCCCAACTGCAAAGTGTCCTTGTTGTGTCCTTTCAAACATTAAATGCTGATTTTCACTATGCCAGTTTCTAGTATTGTGACGATTAAAAATTCCCGCACTTGAAAAAAAGCATTCGTCTGACCAGATAACAAATCTGCCAAATAAATCATTAGCATCGGTTTATTGCAAGTACCACCGGCAAAACAGTGCCCGGCGCTCGGCATCGCCAGGATGCAAATGTTACACTATATTAAATTTGTATGGATGATACTTATAATAATAATATTAATAATAATAATAAAATAAATTTATTACTTTCTAGATATCAAACTGTTATTTATTACATAGTTAAGGAAAATTTAAGAAAGTAAAGGGCCATGTCATTCCAGACTTCTGGCCAAATTATAGTTCTTATTCTTATTATAGATCCTCTGACCGTCAGTTTTGGGCACACCAATTTCCTTCCCAATTTTTCTACATGAGGACGAAGGTGTTGCTTCTATACGTCAATATCAATTGAATAAAAATACCAAAATAACGTTTATAAACCGCTTTATAAACCAAAAGTCGATCCAAAAACAGACGAGATAGACAAATATTTTTTTTTGTTTGTTGTCATAAACAATAGCCATAGCCTACTATTAAATTATGCATTTAATTTCAGAAAATTATCATTTATTTGCGTGTTTCTGACAAAAAGTGCATACTATTATATATTTTTGAAAAGGTAAAAAAAGACAAATTTTAGTCTATAAATATACAGGGTGTTCTATTTCAAAAAATAAAGTATATGTATACTAATTCCGAGGGCGGAATTGAGTTCTACGGGAAAAGTTATATAAGAAACAGTTTTCACATTTTCGATAAGTTATCTGATAGTTGAAATACGAGGGGTGCCTAAAAATGCAACATTTTCAGTTTAGCCCTGTATCTTAAAAACTAAAAGGGCTGTGAAAATTTTGTTAACGGCATCTTTAGTTTTACGAAAAAGTAGCACACTGTCGCGAAAATCTCAACTTGCTATCTATATAAATAACGGAGATACTCCGCAAAAGTACCCAAAATGGGACACCCTATACATTATTTTAATACATTTTTCTTGCAGCTAGTGCGGATATTTTTACTGTCCACACAATTTTTTTCAAGGCTGAAAATTTTTGCAATTTGTGTATTTTGATTTTTAACGCGCTCCAGCTCGGTAACGCTAAGTCAAAAATCTTACTGTAGGTCTGTCGTAGACGATAATTATAATAAACCGTCAGTGGCGTTCGATATATACGGTTTATACAGGCCGAGCCAATAGAAATAAAATTGCAAGTTTTTCCATATATACCACTAATGTTTCCTATTTGGCCCTGTAGCATCTGAACAGTTTATCCTAGGCAGATCAAGTAAATACTCAACAAACGTCTACATTTCCTCTAGAGACTAGTGCCAAACTTAGCTCGACAAGCGGTAAGGGTGAATTTTGATAAATTTTTAAATTGTAGCATACACGAAATTGTTTTGCTCAGATTTGAACCTACGTACCGTGCGTCGTATCGATATCTATTGCGATAAAACCAATTAGACAACTGAAAATTTTAACCTCTTTACAACAAGATAATAATTTGCATTTTTCTGTACGAATTCAAAAAATTGGGTAAAATCGAATGTTGAATAAAAATGAACATAATTTCCATTTTATAGAAAACTGAGACTTTTTTCAAGGCGTCCTGGCATTGTTGAAGCTGAAAATTTAAGGTACATGTCAGAATAAGCAGTTTGGCACGGACGAGATCTTTTTAGCTCGAAATGCCTTCCGAAATTAAAAATATCTTCTTGAACGCTTTAAGAGGCAGTTGAAATGGATGTACGTACAGTTGCGGACGAAAAATCCCGTCATAAGTTATTTTATTTGTATTTCAGGCAAACCTGAACAAATTGGTTAAATTATATAACCTGAACAACCTAAAAGTTGTTTAAAACTGTTTTTTGGGTTTTTCCGCCTTAGAAAATTGAAAAAAATAAATAAAAAATAAAATATAGTTACCCTATAAATTGAATAGATAGTCTTGAGTTCTGGGTCCACTACGAAGGTACCCGAGGAACGACACTGAAAAATGCCTGCTTTCTGGACGTTTCGAGGGAAAGTCTACCCCCGTCTTCAGCAAACCTACAAATAAAATACTAAAAGCAGAATATGTCTTATGTTTATTAAAAATTAAATTACTAAAATAATTTTATTAGACGGGGGTAGACTTTCCCTCGAAACGTCCAGAAAGCAGGCATTTTTCAGTGTCGTTCCTCGGGTACCTTCGTAGTGGACCCAGAACTCAAGACTATCTATTCAATTTATAGGGTAACTATATTTTATTTTTTATTTATTTTTTTCAATTTTCTAAGGCGGAAAAACCCAAAAAATAGTTTTAAACCATGAATCCGCCACTACAATTTCGTAATTATTTACTAAAAGTTGTTGCAATGACAAGAAATAAGTGTCAACAGATGACATATTTCAAGAATAATATTATACATAGAATAACTTAATGTTTACTAAAATGAATGGACCAAACGAACAACAAAGAGCAAGATTGATGATGATATTTGAGGAAGGTCGCGCTATAAGAAGAATATCTAACCTACCAAAAAATACCAGGCTTTTCTAAATAGATTGCGCAAAATACCGGCTTTTTTAAATAGATTGCGTGGAAAGTGCAGAAAAAGGTTATCAAACGAGGAACAAGATAATAGATTGATAAATTTTTTGGAAAACCATCCGTTCCAGACAGCCGTGGAAATATAAAAGCAAACAGACTTTCCTGGTTCTGTTAGGGTAGCAAGACATCGCATGAAGGAAATATCTAATTTAAGAAATCATGTTGCTGTTAAGAAACCATATTTAACAGCTATGAACTATTAAGAGCAGAGAGTGGGATTTGCTTTGTAGTATTTACGGGAAGGGTTGGGGATTTGGAGAAATGTTGTCTTCACGGATTAAAAAATATTTCATTCTTGTTATAATGGGCGGATTATAGTGTACATACCTCGAAACATCAGATTTGAAGAGAAATACACTCAAACGTTCCAAGCAAGTGGTATATTTTTAGTTAGTATGTGGAGATATATGACGGCAAGACGCCTAGGACTTTGCCATCGCATTAATGATAGATGATAGAGAAGTTTATATAGATATATTACAAAATGTTAAGCTAAATTCAGTGAATACTATCTCTCATCAAAGAAATTTTATTTATCAACAAGACAACTTGTACACATTGCAAGAAGGGTTTTGGAATGGATGCGAGAAACGATATAAAATTACTACCTTGGCTCTCAAGGAGTCCAATCATAGAAAACGTTTGGGATTACTTTGTCAGAACAATGAATAAGGCCTTCCACAAAATTATGAGTTATGGAACAAAATTGAGGAAATATTGAACAACTGGACTAGTGGCATCCATGTTCAAACGTTTAGAGTTAATTATTGACAAAAACGGTGCTGGAATAAAATATTAATTTACTAATATTTTTAATATTTTCGTGTTTTTGTTTTCTGTTGTTTTGAAAATAAATTTAAAAACAAAATTATATATTAAATATTTTTTTGTGCAAGTATGCATTTGCTTATTGGCAAAAAATTTGGCCTATTTGAAAAAATCACTTTTTTATCAGTTTATTTGCATAGTTAGCCATACAGATAAAAAAAGTCTAGTTTACCCAATTTCAAAAATCTGCCAGAAAATGTTAACAGAGCGTCCAAAATATTTCGTCCGTAACTATACATACATACCAAGAAATAGGGAAATAGGAGGTATTTAATGTTTAATTTTGTATGATGATGAAATGAAGATAGCTATAATACAAAATAATAAATACATGTATGAGTTGGATATTTAAAGGTATGTACATATTATATACGTTTGCATTTTAATTTTAAGGAATTTATCCCTTTTAGATAAAAGTACGGAATTTTTACTTCTTCCAATATATTCAATAAAAGTTGTTAAAGTTTCGGTGCTTCGGTTCGGAAATTTTTATAAAATGATTCATTTATTATTGAATTTTTATTTTTAATTACATTAGGCAATAATGTAAGCAAGTTGCTTTTTTTGATACAAGCAGGACTTAGAAGTAGTTTTATTCTCATTTTTTGCTTTATATGCGGCATTTAAAGTGTCGATGACTTTAGTATGTAGATTTCGAGTTATATATCAATATACGAGATGTTGAAACAATTAAGCACTTTAGACTGTTATATTTATATATAAATGCTAATAGCTATCATTATCATCCGTGACCCTTAAGGCTTTCTGATGTTTTATGTAGGATATAAAATTGTACATTGACTTTTAGTTGTATTAAGGCTTTCTGAATTGAGAGCTGCAAAAAGTTTTCTTAGTGTAAATTTTAGATGATTAAAAATATGGTTTGAGATTCTACATTAATACCCATAAACTATCATATTTTTTTTGTTTTAGAAGCTTTAGAATGTAAAAAATGTATTTGTAGGACAACATTATAAAACCTGTACGGATGTGAAAGTATGTGTACACACCTTAGATTAAATACACAGAAAGATAGATAACCTCTATACCAAATACATTGAGTGTTGTGACTCAAGGATAACCTAGAAAATGAGATAGGGGAGGGTAGGGGAGTATAACGTGTTTATTTACAAATTACTATTTATAAACATGAACCATAGGCGGAGTGAAATTATGATAGTCTGAGTGGATAAAAATATTTAATTATCTGGAGTAAGAGATTTTTTCACGGGGTTTTTCGATGTGATTATAGGTAAACAGTACAATTATATCGCTCAAACATATAAGTTGTTTATTTGAAAACTTCAATTTATCGGAATCCATTTGGGGCCATGTTTTACAAGAAGACCTAGATACACTCCTTTAAATTTTAAAATGACTTTAGATTTCACATATTTTGATGTAAAAATGTAAGGGTATTGAAAAATTGACCTAAACTCATGATAAAATACATACTCTACATAATATTCTTGGCACATTTTGGAAGTTCATAAGGTACTTTCTATTTTTTAACATTACAACGTACCAATTTAAGTAGAAAGGTTTTATATACAAATGTGATCTATACTCTTTTAGAGTGTTCTCTCTTAAATTTTTAAAACAAGAAGTAAAAGCGAGACAGTTTTCTTTTAATAAATAAATAAACATATAAATTTAATTTATTGGCATTTAATATTTAAAAAGTGTATAAAACTAATGCAACTTTTAGAAACCTTACACTTGATACACAGATATAAGAATAAGTAAAAAATATATACTTCAGAATATTTTACATTATTTTTAATTAACTTAGGCACGAGAAAATTGATAGGTAGAAAGTGCTGTCTTTTCTTTCAAGAAAAGTAATGGGTTTTTGTAAACCACATATGAATTGATAAATGGGAGAGGAAAAAAGGTAATATATAACACACTCTTTTTTGTAATTTGAAGAAGGTTCTTTTTTAAAACAAAATATATACGTATATATTAAATACAAACATTTTACAAGTCGAAATTATCTGTTTAATTGTGTGAACAGATCAAAATGTATTTATAAATGGTTTACCCCACTTTCACAGCCAAGTTACTTCTAACGCTAGATCTACTAAAACAATAACAATTATATAAGTTTTAAAGCATGAAGTAAAACAGATAATGCCTTTTTAGACAGTATATCAGGCAGAAAAACGTGGTACTATAAGATCAAACTAGGTAAACGTAAGAAAAAAAACGTTTTCTTAAATAAAAACAGGAACTAATTTTATGTTTTTCTTAAGAGTAGTGTTTCAGTTTCCATATAATATAAAAGTTTTCTTGCTTAATAAGAATGACACAGTTTTGCTTCAAAAGAAACTGTGTCTTTCTTTTAGAATATATCTTTTGCTATAAGAATATATTTTTATTTAGATTTTATTTTAAGAATCTTTTCTGAGAATAAGACAATATAATTCTTTAAGAAAGATTATTGTTTTCCCTCAAAATAAGTTGTTTTGAATAAAAACTATATTTTGAAGAAAAACCCTTTTCTTTCTAGAAGAATCTTTCTTCTGTCTATACATAAACACCAGAGAATCTTATATATTTAATATATAAAATCAAGCAATAGCTAATAATACAATAGTACATATCCTACGTAACTATTTTAATACATAAAAAATAACATTATCATATTTCTACATATAAACCTTTTTTCAAATTTTTCGATTTTCAATTAATAACGTTCTATGTTACTTATCTATTTTATTTTTACGTGTGACTAAATCAGATTTTTAGGAATAAAGACTATTATGTTATTGAAAAAGTGTAAGTAAAGATACGAGCCGTCGCACAGAAATTAATCAGGGTGTCTGTGTACCTTCTCCTAACCAATGAGTTTAAAAATGTTTATTTGAAGTGTTATTTCAAAGGTCAAGTTCAAAGTATTCAAAATCTAGGTTAAAATGTCGAACGTCCCTAATAAACGAAACAAGTACCGAAGTTTATTATAATTAAAATATTACTAAAATCATGGTTACTATACAAATCTATATAATATTTATGAAAATCATTAATACAAATTATCAAAAATGAAAATGACTAGTAGAACTGAATTTTGTTTCTAGAATAAAGTCACATAATATTATTAACATTCATTAAAATTAACAATTTCCTATCGAAATAGCCTGACGAGAAAAAAAATGCCTCATCAAGACGGGAATGCACCTCCAGGCATACCCAAATTACTTTTTTTGGTTAATTATGATTTAACAGTTCTATAAGAAAAGCATTTAAAATGACACCATCAGGCCATTCCATATTTATTTAATATGGATGGCTGTGGGATGACCATGGTAATGCTCTAAATACTTCTTAAAAAAATCACCCAACTTGATCAAATCTTCCGGGAGTAATCGATGTATATAGAACCATGATAAACGGTTCGTGTAGATTCAGATGTTCCAAGGATATTTCTGTATCAGTTGTAGTTGAACTATCTTTGGATCCAACAAAATGAAATATGTTTAAGTACAAAGTGACTCCCTATAAATTAGTGAAGAGATGAGAGCATATAGTTTAAAGCATTTTCGATGTAATACCTGCTGACCTAAGAAGGTACAAAATGTAAGTGCTTTAAACTATAGGCTCTCATAGAACCATTTTAATAATTTATATCTTTATTATGCTGGGTAGTTAACCACTGTTGGAAATCACACGTAAATTTTAAACTATCTAAAATTTGTTTTCGTATAATGTTTATTACAAAGTTGTCATTGGTCTGTTTAAAGCTCCCTGAATGATAAATGCACATATCTAACAATTTTTCATAAAAATAGAAGAATAATAAAGAATAATTTAAGACAGAATTGGCCTAAAAAAATTGTTCATTATTTGGCATGTAATATGCCCTCATAGAACCATTTTTTTATAACTTTTTTGTTAAGTTAAGTTTTTTTATAACTTTATGCTGAGTAGTTTATCACTGTTGGAAACATACGAAATAACATGCCAATTTGTTTTCGTATAATGTTTATTACAAAGTTGTCATTGGTCTGTTTAAAGCTCCCTGAATGATAAATGCACATATCTAACAATTTTTCATAAAAATAGAAGAATAATAAAGAATAATTTAAGACAGAATTGGCAAAAATTGTTCATTATTTGGCATGTAATATGCCCTCATAGAACCATTTTTTTATAACTTTTTTATTAAATTAAGTTTTTTTATAACTTTATGCTGAGTAGTTTATCACTGTTGGAAACATACGAAATAACATGCCAATTTTAAACTTCTTAAAAATTTGTTTTGCTATTATGTTTATTACAAAGTTGTCATCGGACTGCTTAAAGCTCTCTGAATGATAAATGCACATATCGAATTTGCAATTTTTAGCAAGAAAACTTAAGTTTGCACTGAATCTCATTTATATAATAGCATTTTTATACAATTAGACAATTTTCATATTGGACAATTTTCACGTACAAATGGCATACTTCAAATCAGTTGGCAAATTTATTGAGGACTTAGGTTTTTCAGATGTTTTGATAGATGCAGAACTTATGGCAATAAAAGGACTTATTATGGAAACTCATTTTAATTCGTGTAAAAGACTTCACACGTTATTTTGTACTGCTTTACAAGTTCCCCATTTTAACAGTTTTATAAAAACATGTCCAGAATATAAAGGCATATCTGAAACTTTAATTGAGGAACTGAATACTATACAAGAGAAATTAAAATGCGGTCAAGATTTGTCAGCTGAGTTAAGAATATTACTAGGACAGTACTGGGAAAAACAGCAAAGTTTTGATATTTGTATTGCCGTATGATACAGATATTCTGGGATTTCTCTAGAAGTATACGGAGAATTTGATACATACACATTCACGCTGCACAAAACATCTGTTCTTTTCTTCGTTTTTAATCAACCAAATTATTCTCGATGGGCAACAAGATTCCACGATAATCTATTAAGAATAGAAACAAAGTATCCTAACTATAAAAGTAAATTTAAAAATGATTGTTTTTCAAATAAACGAACTAACAAACCGTTTTACCGATCACCGGTAGGTTTAAGTCTCGAGCAGACCTTAAATTCAGATGCTGCTCGATGATAGGCAGTGACTTCCATAACGAACTCTGTGGAAGCTCGGCAAATATGGACACTGAGTCATTCATTAAGAACTTCAATCGTGACATAAACGTTTGACGATGTAGATTGCAATAAAAAGGAAGATGCTTCAGCCAAACTGCAAGGACATCGGATAAAAAAGACAAGAAGGCTTTTAAAAGTCACTAATAACTTTTTAAATTCACTAATAACTACTTGTAACGAATTTTATAAATCCTTTTTCAGATATACCGAAAGACCTGCTGTTTAACATTGCTAGTGGAAAAGCTTCGTCTAAGTCAAGCAGAAAAATTCCTTTTAAATGTTGAAGAAATCCGGATTAAATTACTTGACAGATTTATTTAAGCATGTGTATTTGACCCTACAAGGTTTAAGAAGCCTATAAAAAAGCAGATGCGCATACTTTTGCCAACGAAGGTATTTAATACTCAATTAAAGACAAAGAAACTATACGTCAACTTAAATTTTAAAGACATTTAATGAGTAAACTTTTGCTGTTGTCAATAGATAATAATAAGCTAGTCTTAGAGTTAGCGATGACTTAATTCTTAACGCCTGTTCCTTTAACGCTTTGTAACTTCTATGGAAGCATATTAAAAACAAACAAATGAACACTTCTTAAAATTTTAGAAAAAGTTGAGAAAAATTATGAAGAGCCCGGTTGATGCCATGGTTATTTACGGATATTTCTTTTCAAACTTATTGAAAGATCCTCCACCAACACTTGAAGGTTTGGCAAGATTATAAAGGAAATGAAGTACACCTGGTTTTTGAGAAAATTATTAGTCATTCGTTAAAAGTCCCTGAATGTGATCGAAGAATTTCAAGTGGTTCTGCAGACGATAAGTATCTTATCACAGGATCAAATCAGTTACGTCCAGTAATTTTATCAAAACATATCAAACAAAAGGGTTCTGCTTACATATTTAGCTGTTGAGTGAAAACGATAACAACGCGTCAATAATCGGTAGCAAAATTATATATCTAACAAATGAAAATATATGCTACAAATATTGCGCTAAAAATCAAGAAGTGCTTAAGGAAACAATTGATGGTTTTTACTGTGAATATGAAGAAGCGGATACAGGCACTGTATTTCATCTATCCAAAACCAGCGCAAATAATATTATCATCAGAGCATTGGATACTGACATTGCTGAAACAGGCTTTATATCGAAGAATTTATTAAGGTACATCAATTTAAGCAAACTGTTTGAAACTTTTGGGTCTAATCTGTGTAAGGCCTCGCCAGCGCTTCACGCATTCACTGTGTGAGTTTATACATCAGCCTTTTATAGCAAATTAAAGAATCACACCTTGTAATTGTTTTTAAGCTGCGAAAAAAACCCAAGGGCATTTTCTTTACTGGGCTCATCCAAAGATATTCCGGAAGACATTTGTAATATAATAGAAAAATATATTCGGAAGTTATACAATCGACCAAACTTTCCAGCCTAAATAAGACATGGTTTCATACTTTTATTGGGGCTTATAAGTCCCAAGCTGAAAACACTCCACGCTTTCTGAAAATATCATTCAATGCTCAGCTGGGCTGTTCTTTTACAAAAATTAAATAGCGGCTATATAAAATAGTGCTACTAAAATTATACCAGTGTTTTATGATCCTCATAACCAAGGCTAATAACGAACTTAATTATATTCTAATAAATGAAAATAGAAATGGCGATGAAAGTCACTTTATACTGTCCCTAACTTGTTCAAGTGATAGCGAACACAGAGGTGATATTTTTTTCTTTTGTTTTATTGTTATCAATTTTAATATGAAGACAGATTACATAAAGGATATCCATAATGATTTAGTTAGTGTTAGTTAGCGCTTTTTACATTTAAGAATGTAAGCTATACAGGGTGGTTGGAGTCTTGTGGTCCTATTTTTAAGAGGTGATTAATTACCTCAAAAGAAACTGATTAAACATAAAAGACCATAACAAAAGTTGCATAATAAGAGAGATATTATTTTCCATATAATAATTTATTTTTATTTAGAGTAGTTGTTCGAAGTTGTACAACAAAACAGTGCTTTGTTTGTTCAAAAAATAATAGACGACGTGAGACTACATACATATGCGATACCTGTCTTGACATACCACTCTTTATTGTTATTCTTTTTTTAAATGTTTATTTAGTTTAGTATTTTGTGCATAAAAATGTGAAAATAGAAAAAATTGTTTTTGTATTATTTCCTCAAAAAAATGTATTTAGTTTAAATTTCCATATGTAAAAATGTGAAAATAATTAGTTTTTTAATTTTTTTTATTTATTATAAAATATAAACAAATAAATTAAAGAATCAATTATTGAAAAAAATCAAATCAATTACAAATCACTAAAACGGCACAGGCTCCTCTTGACGGATATATTCACCGCTCAAAAACAATACGTCCCTAAGTCACGAAGGGGAGTGAGATAGTCGACGACGTAGCGAAAGGGGTAAAGAGCAAGATTAGAGATTATCTGTTTTTCTTCTATGCCTGATTAGATTTTTGTTAAAAAGGAATGCCAAAAATTCTTCATTTTTTACTGATTGAATAACAAAAACAAACAAAAATCATTCTTTATAAAGACAACAGCTTGGCTCGAAACCTTTGAAAATATTGTTATTTTGTACAACTTTTATACAGAGTGTCTAAAAAAAATATTAAACGTTCGCCGGAATAAAAAGCCTTTGATTTTGCAAAAGTTGTTTAAAATAAAAAGTTATTGTCAAATATAAATTTTTCACCTTTAACGAAATTTCTTTTGCATTTGTTAATCAACTGTAAAACATTTTTTTTAATAACCAAAAGTTAAAAACCTGTATGTTTCGAAACTTCCAAAAATTAGGTTATTGAAAAAAAAAATATACAAACAGTAAAAAAAAGCAACCAATTTCACAAATTACACCTACCAAACGTGACTGCTGCGGAACAGCCGCCGCTGCGCCGTTGTAAGGATTGTATTGACGACTGGTGCCCTAGCCAACTGGAAAAACGATAAAAGTTGGTCCGGCTTTGTATCGAGAAGATTCCCATCTGGCAAGTGTAATCTGTGCCTACTACTATCAAGGTTGCATACGACTTTTTTACTTAAAACTAACTACTCTCGGAAGCACAAGCACTATTTAATTTTAGAAAATGTACATTAATGTTTTTTTTTATTTTTTTTTTGCAAGAAAAAGACATAGTAAAATATTACAAAAAGAAAACAGTTATTCAATGAAAAATAAAGGTAGAAAACTAATTACTATACTACATCCAAAAAACCAACAACTACCTACTTAAAATTAGTTTTTTGGGAATAGCAGCATGGTGCTCTAAAAAATCCTATCTTTACTAGTAGAAGGTCTTATAAAAAATTTGAAACAGGATTTAGTACAGCAACCTTCAAAAGAAATAAAACACATTAAACTTTAGAGATTTTCGGGAACACTTTAGTATCATATAGGTAAATCATACAAACATCAATGGTCAATTTGATTTTATGTATCGCATACCCTGTTGTAACAACTAACCTGGATCTTATCTGCAACAAATTCCTGGCCTAAAATAGGAACTGCATTGACTTTTAATACTTTCCGACCTGATTTCTTTATAACAAAAATCATTGGGTTGAAAATGTCTCGAATATACCAAATTCCACCTTTTAAAAGCTTTATTTACAGATACCGCAGCATAATCTTAATAAAGTTCTTACATAATTGGGATATCGCATAATTGAAAACATAAGAATTAAAATATTATTTTATTTTTAAAGTTTCCTAATTTAATGCTATGTGCCGACAATGGAACTTCCCTGTAGAAAGATAAACAAGCTCCACTTTTCCGCACCTGACCACAAACAGTGCACTGTTTAGTCATTATGAGGCTATAAATAGAATTTAATTGTTGACAAAAACTACAACCACTAGAAAAATCTCAAAAAAACTTGAGAACAACGCTAACAGATTTACGGAATCAATATGACAGACATCAGTGACATGCTTTTCAACTGATTGACATCATTCACTGATTTAATTAGTACCGGAAGGCAATAGAATATGAAACTAATCTATAAAGTGGGATTTTGTAAACAAACATATGTTTACGAGGCGGTGTGGGGGAAAGTTATCTCAGTCACGTTTTATTGTGTTGTTATGTATCTTCCTGTGAACTTAATATAGGGTACACACAATTGGCGCGAATAAGAACCTGGGAACAGTCAAATCGATTTGCTTCAAATTTGTACCAAAATTAGTCTGAAGGGGTGTCTCGCCGAAATTAGATTTTGGAAGTTAGGTATATCTTGGATATTTTTAAGGATTATAATAACGTAAAAAAATATATTTTAAGAATGAAAAATCCGATAACAATAAAATTGAAAACAGATAGATACTGGATTTTTTTTCTTTTACTTATGTTTAAAGAAATTCTTACTAACAAAACAAGATGAAAGACCTGAGATTTATTTTATTTTTTGTAAATAAAATATATTTTTTGTTCACCATAAAAAGCAGCTCTCGAGTGATGAGCCACGCTCTGAAGACGAAAAAAAAAATGAACCAGATACCTAAAAATAAAACAAAAATGTATTCCAGAAAATTAAATTTGCCTAAAAGACAGTGAAATACGTCAAACATCTTTCATCTATATATTTAAAGCACAAAGTCAGATTTTTTAGCAAGTTCGTGAGAGAGTTGTACTGCCCCAATTTACATGATTTTTTTTGAAATGATCGTCTGGTTACCGAGATCTTTCAACACTATTTTTTGTATTGTTTTATTGCGTATTCTTTCTAAAAAACCAATATGTTTGTTATTCAATAACATTTCTGCTGAATGCGCCTCATATTCTTATAATTCCACCAGAAAGTCATCGCGCCATTTAATAGATAAGGTAGAACAAGGTCTGCCGGGCCAGCTAGTCATATTTCATTTTCCACTATGCACGGTAGTATGGGATGAAACAACCCCCTGAAAACCAAAAAACTCTGTATATTTCAAGAGCGTTAAGTATTTTTAACAAGCGGAATAATATGTCCAATTTCTTTTGTTTTTTGTCCATATTATTATATATCTTTTTTATTATAAAACGACTAGTTAAAAAAACGGTGCAACGGTTAGTTAAAAAAACGGTGATATATCAAAATTTATTTTACCTCTTTATACATTAAACATTTTACAAATATTTTTTATTTCAATATAGTTTAACTTAAAAAAAAAACAGTAACACATAACAAATGTATATTATTTTTTGCATACACAATACATTTTTGGTATATAGAGTTACTCTAAGCAGCTCTCTAAGAACCATAAAACAGGTTTGTTTATACATTTTTTTTTTAATACATAACGACTCTAGAGGGTAAAACAGCTCTTTAAAGGGAAGATATTCTTTTATTTTAGAAACTAATAATATTTTAAGACATGATAAAACACAGTTTTACAAGATGAAACAAATAACAAAGCAACGTCTGCTGAAAAGTTCTGAAACTTCTGCAGGCTTTTTTATAATATTGTTGTTTTCCTTAATTACGAGATTACTATTTGTTTTCCATTTTTTGGAAGCTTTGTTAAAAATGTTCCAAGACGATTTTGATTTATTTGTAGAATGTATGATATTATTTTCATTAATTGATTTTTTATATTCTGATAAATATTTTTTGTATATTTTTTCCAGCTTTATAATGTAAATACACTTGTTCACTTTTTGTTTTTTGATTCCAAACATATAAATCTTCTATATAATATGCAGAATAATTTTTTATTTTTTACTTAACCAATTCTCAGACTTTATTATAGAATTACTAACTGGAAAAGAATTATTGAACAAATAGAAGAATATTCGAAAAAAAGTGTTGTATTTTTTCCACACCTACATAGTCCAAAATCTCTTGCCAAGACTCGGCAATAAGCAGGGTTACAAAATCTAAAATGTTGCTATCAGAAAAGAACCTTTTTTTAGCATAACTTGGTTTGTCATTCCCTCCACCCGTGAAATTAGGCCAAATGAACTAAGCAGATGCAGCAAAGAAAATGCACTATTATTATTAGTCATAGAAAAATCAGTGTTGAAATCCCCGCATAGAATTATATACTTATTTGGTGAATAAATATTGACAAGCAATTCATTTAATTTGTACAGAAAAACATCAAAGTCTTCATAAGGGGATCTATATATAGTAAGTAACAAACACTGATTGTTCTTTAAGAGAAATTCTAATAACTCGAAATTCAAAAACCTTTTCAATGGGGTCCATCTTGGTCTCGACTTGCATGGCCTTAAATCTCCGTGAAAAAATGGTAGTGCCTCCTCCCCGATATACTTCTCTAGGGGAATATGAGTGAAGATTGTATCCCATTAAATTGAGTTGTTCTATATCCTGGCCCTGTAACCAGCGTTCGGTATCACAAAATAGGGCTGGCTGCACTTTGGACAACTTTACTTCCAGCTGGGCTTGTTGTTAATGCTTTGCACATTAAGATGCATAACTGCACAATCATTGTTTAAAGTGTATGAAGTTCTCGGCCTAAAAATGTACGCCCTAACGAAAAATCAAAACGCTGAAAGGCAAATCCCGACAGCCAAAAATCTTCGCTATAAACGATCTCCTTCAATTCCAGACCAACTCCAACCAAGAAACATCGTTGTTGCGACTCCGGACTTTTGACCTGGTAAACCTCGATTTCTGCAGCCTTTGTACGTGCATTTTTGATATTATAGTTTTTAATTTTAATGTCTATAGTAGTTTTAATTTTAGATAAATACAACCAAATTTTCTTCTTCTGATTCGCCCGCTTAATGGGTTCAAAATCACTTTCATCATTTTTGGTGTCAATTTTTCTACTGGCTCGGTTTTTTCTTATGTTATTTTTCTATTTCTGGATATAAACCTGCCTTTGATCTTCGCCATTTGCTGATAAATCTTGTGGGTTATATTTTTGTTTAGCATTCCTTTCCTCTCGATCTTTCTGTTCTTTATTTTCCCGGATTGCGTGTCCATCACTATATGACATTTGTTTACCTTTTTGCAGATTGTTTGCTTTTTGTTCCTTTGTTTCTAGAATATTTATTTTTCACACAATAAACCATTATTTTGCTTCAGTATGTTGATTTTATGTGCCAATTCTTCTAACATTCTTTTCAAATATTTAATTTCCATATTCATTTCGTTCTTTTCTACTTCAAATACCTTAAGATTTTCTCTGTCCTGAAGCGAGCAACACTCAAGCTTTGTTTCATCAACGATTTTAATTATTTTACCCAAACGCTTTGCACAACTATTGTGGTAGATTGCAAAACAATTTATGCACGCATAGACATTGCAACTTTTATTTACACAGCACTTAAAACCTAACTTTTCAACACTTTTCATACTACTTTCTGATTCAACATCTGACAGGTCAGACATTTTCTTCTTCTCACCGATTAACTTCTAACCGTTTAAATTAAGTGAAAATTTTAACTTTTTTACTACAAAATATTAATTTACATTTTTTTTATCCGAGGTCAAAAAATTGTGTAAAACAGCATTTCAAACAAAAATGCACATAATTTCCATCGTCATTGCCAGCTGAAAATTTGACGGACATTGAGGGGAAGTTAAATTGAATACACATACCGAAAAGTAGAGAAATAGCAAGTATTTAAAGCATAATTTTGTATACGAAATGAGAATAGTTATAATACAGAATAATAAATACACGTCTGGTTTGGAGATTAGATTAGATGAGATTTTTATCTTTTTAGGATTTAGCGTACTACATCGTATTTTGTATATACTCGTTGTTGCATTTAGAATTGACAGCTGCAAACTGCCAAAAATTGCGACATAATATGGGTCTTAAGTCTTAATTTTTAAGTTAAACTATTAACTCAGACGCTATAGGCTATTGTTTCCACCCTACCCAATAATGGCGATATATCTATATTGGCTGTTCTTACTGTCAGCGGATTTCTCTTTCTAGACCGGAAATTTTTAAAATTTGTCTAACGCGCCACAGTAACGGTAATTCGGAGAGAAATCTTATTATAATATGTCGACCATAGAGAATAAATGGGCGCTTTTTTTTATAAAAACGTGATTTCGGTGGGACTTATAATAAGAAGGCAGTGGCGTTCGATGTGGGAACTATTCGAACCCCTGTTGATTTAAAATGCAGGTCCTATGGTTAATTTTGCGAGGTGGGGAATTTTTTTTCGGATTTCTCCTCGAGAAACCTAGGATAAGTTTGATAACTGTCAAGATCGAAACACGGGAAGCCGCTTAAAAAAAAGAAAGAGTTGCAACTTTGAAGGCACTTTGTGGAGGCGAAACCCAGACCATTTTGTCAAGGTAAGACGGGAGTTCGACGGGGAATAGAAAGGACATTCAAAATCAACTTTTGTCTTTTTTTTTCACGCATTTCATAATTTTTTTTTTCAAAAGCGGTAATGAGGGGACTAGTTTATAGGACCTCAAAGTTCCCCCAGGATGTTGAAAAACGACGTCAGCAAAATTACTCTCCGATTTCTAGACGGCGGGCCGTTTAAAAATGCAATTTTTTTTCCATATAATCACTAATACTTTACGTTTGGCCCTGTAGCATATGAATGGTTATTCGTAGACGAATCAAGTAACTACCCAAAGAAACGTCTATATTTCCTCTGGAGACTGGTGGAAAAATTAGTGCGATCAGTGTAAAAGGTGGATTTTGAGATATGTTTGAATTGTAGTGTGCGCGGAATTATTTTGCCTGGATTTGAGCCTTCGTACTGTTGGATCCATATCGCTTGAGATAAAACCAATTAGAAAAGTTTTAAACTTTTTATCATTGGGTAAAATCGAATTTCGAACAAAAATGCCCATAATTTGCATTTGCATTGCAAGCTGAAAATTTGACGGCCATTGAGAGGAAATTAAAATGAATGCACATAGCGAAAAGTGGAGAAATAGTATTTAAAGCATAATTTTGTATATGAAATGAGAAGATTTATAATATAGAATAATAAATACATGTATGGCTTGGAGAGTTAAGGTACTATGGTTCGGAATAGTTGCTTTTTTCGATATATGCAGAACTTGAATGTAAATTTATTTTTATCTTTTGCTTTATATGCAATATTTAATGTGGCGCTGACTTTAGTATACTAAGTGTGATTTCGTGTTATATATTATTATACGGGGTGGTGAAGCAATTCTGTTTGGAATAGTGGTATTTTCCAGTAATCGGGGGCGGGGGATTCGAGGACATCCTAAGTTTAATATTTTACCTTTTACATAGTATACAGTCGCCGCTTTTTGCAAGTTCTGAAACTCTTGCGGGATATTATCTAATCTATCATCATCGTCACTGACCATCGAAGGTGTCAGATACAGGGTGTGTAACAGCATTTAATATAGATTTTATTTATTCTGGGCGGATCAGGAACTAAATATTTTGGTCTAAGCTTATGTGTCATACATGTTACTACATAAAGGGATAGCAAAAGAGATACCTTTTAGCAAATGGGTTTGTATGTCTGTTACCCACCTCAATGCTTTAGTTTGAAAAGGAAACCAAAAAATATATAAATTCAATTATAAAACTCGCTGCCTTTATCGCCCTAATACCTGTGTTTCTTAATATTATTATTACAAAAAAAAAACGGGTGAAGGGATTTCAAATCAAACTATATGGGACCACCAGAGAAACGTCCTCTACAATTTGGAACAAAATCGACTGAGCCGTTTAGACAATATGCTCGAACAAACATAAAAAAAGACATACAGGTCGAATTGATAACCTTGTTTTTTTTGAAGTCGGTTAAAAATGGGTCATTTTTTAAAACTACATTTTACTCAATTTCTTGAAATGTAAATGTATGCCTTGTAGAAAAAATATGGAGCTTTCGTTCTGCCTATCCGTTTTTACCACAGGTGATACCGATAGCCTCCTACGAGTACTAAAATCAATCTGTGCATGCAACAGTTCAAAACTTTTTCAAAAATCAGCCTTAGCACCGATCGAGCTGAATTTGATATCAGTCTCTTGAGAAAACGTAGGCGTTTGTTTGGTGTGTTTACTAAGTTCGTCTAGGATAAACCGTTTAGATGCTACAGGGTCGGGCATGAAAGACTGGTCGAGAACATGACAGAAAGTTCAATTTTTAATTTTAAATGACTCGTCCTGCATAAATCAATGCGTAATTATCTCGATGTTTTTTTTTAACTCTTCGGATGTACTTTTGTGCTCAGTAAACTTTTTTCCCTCAGAAACATTATTTTTGAAAAAAGTAGTGAAATATGCCAAACAACAATACACACATTTTTTTAGTTTTTTTGAATCTCGACGGTTTTTTTGTCATTTCCGGTATAGGTATCCTATTTTTAGTTTCGAATCTCCTTTAAATTTTCTATCGAACCCTTGTCTCATCTTCACTAAGTAGATTGGGTTTCAGCCCCGCAAAACGCCTCCAAAATTGCCTCATTGTTTTTAGTTTTTTAACTTTTTTAAGCGGCATGCCATGCACCGATATTGCGGATTTATGAACTTTTTTGAGATTTTTAGATTGAAAATCTGAGTAAAACAACCCATCTCAAAAAATTAACCTCGAGACCTGAATCGTGTTTCAGAGGGGTTTCGAGAAATGTACCCATATCGGACGCCACTTCTCAGTTTGTTATCAACTCTTCTAGAAATTTATATTTACCAGAAGATGCGCCTAGTTTCCTCTACGATCGACTTCATAGAAATATTTTCCCCGACGTACCATTACCGAGCGACCGCGTGGCGATTTCATCTATGAAAATTGAATATTTTCAGTTTTCCGATTTCTATAATTTTTTTTTCAAGTTTGATTTTTTGATATTTTGATACTTCATAGAAGCAAAAGTTATAAAGTAAGGGCACCGTTGGTGGTTAACTCAATTTTTAAAAATCTTTTTAAATTTTTATCTGATTCTGTCAATATTTTGGAAGAACCTTGAAGATCGATGTGCTTTAAGAAGAAAAACATACCCCTGAATTTCAGGGCGTTTTGCTGATTTATAATAAAATTTAATATTGGTCAGTGGCGAATACCACCAAACGGGAAAAAATTGAATGCTTTACTCGCAAGTAGTTCTTCTCCTGGAGCATTTAGCTGCAGACTTAAAATGCATTTTTTACCTTTGGCCTTCTCATTAATTTTGCCTTATTAAACTAATTTATAGCGAGCGACAGCATAAACATCAGAAAAAAAATAACGAAAATTGAATATTTTTTTAAGAAGCGGTAAATGTAATTTGCTGACGTTTTTTTCAAAAAATTGTTTTATAAAAAATTTGTGTCTTATTTGTGCTCTTGCAGAGGACCCTTGTTTTTGACCAAAAAACGTGTACTAAAAATAAAAAGAAACTTCTCAAACCTCGATCACACCTATTTTCAACAGGGTTTATAAAACCATAGAATGCAACGTTTTCTAAAAATGTTAAATCGATTTTTCAATCTTTTCGACAGTTATCGTGTTTATAAGAAGTTCTAGAAAACTCGAAAAAAAACTTTGTTTTTTCATTAATAGACGAAAAAACAAAAATGTTACGAAGATTCGTTTAGTACCCTTTCTGAGCCACAATTATGCTCTAAAAACGTACTAAGTTCCAAAATTTTATCTGAAAGCGTTTTCGAGATATAGCGACCGAAAGGTAAAAATGTACAAAAAATACGTAATGACACGGCCACGACGAGTAAAGCCAATTGAAGATGGTAGGGACATAATAAGCTCTCATTGAGTCAGCTATGTTTGTACAGAATGTTTTAAGTCAGGCCGATTATATTTGTCTTTAATTCTTTCGCCAATGTCGCGGTGGTTGGTTTTTGATTCATGATAGTTTAGTATTATTTGGCTCGAATATTTCTGGTTTTTCGAAATATAAATAGTATTGATAGTGCCCATGATTATTTAAATCTGTAATATTAGCCATGATTATTTAAATCTGTAATATATAGGGATAATATCGTCCAAATCCCCTCCCCATTTACACCCCTGTAGCCCAAAGCTAACCTTCATTTAGCTACCCTCGAGGCATCTGCCTTCTTAGGCACCTCCCAGAGAGGTAGGCTCTAGGGGGAAACAATTTTTTGGTTTAGCATTTTTTTAATCTGCTTTTCCATCTCTTGTTTATGTATAAAGAGGTAGTGATAGGACGTATATATTGGTATCTCATCTGATGTTTTATTTTGCTAGTAAAGTTTAATGGGTCCATTTTCATTATAAAATATGTCCGAATATTTATGAATTAAATTTAGAATTTTATTTCTTTCCTCGTCGTTCAAATGGTCGGTACGGAATTTAGAAAAATCTAATTTCGATTTATGGCAGCCATCAAAAATATTAAGGTCGATCTCACGTATTACAGCCAAACTTTTCCACGGTAATTGTTTCTAAAAGGTCTAATGTTACGGGCTCGCAAGTGTTATTTAAATCTGTTGTTAGTGAAAGTCTTTTCTCGCAACTGATAATCACTTCGGTATCTCGAGTTATGTAATTTTGAATTGTACATCACCATTTTTTACGGGAGTTTTAATTTTTATAACTTGTTCGACACTAGGCGGAATTGTTATATAATGTATTTGGTTTTGTGAAACTACACTTGACTGCGTTCATAAGTTAATTATGAAAGTTAAGGTTGGCTTACAAGAGTTTAGGATTATCAAGTGCCAGCATACCGTCAGGAAAATGTGAAATTTAAAAAGATAAAATTTTGTTTTCGGGAACATTAAATATTTCTCATGAAGGTATAAAAACACTGTATCGAGCAAATTTCTGAAAAACTGTCGAAACTGAAAAGGGGTCATTAATTATATAATTGAGATATAAATTTTGGGCAATATTTTTTAGTCATTCATTAAGTTTGTTTCTGGAAATGTGATATAGGATAGTTCGCTACAATTAGACACAATAAAAGAAATTACTTCAGTCTTTTTGTCTTGTTGAGACGGATTTTTATTAATCTCGGTTGGTCCTTCATAATAACATTGTTGACGTAGGGTATGACCAGTAGGTGATGTATATATGTCAGAAAGACCATTTGCTTCCTTATATTCATTCTTGGTCGTAATATTGATACTGATATTGTTCATTTTGGTCATATTTGTAGCATTGATTATCGTCATATGTAAATTGTTCTGGTTGGTAAAAATAAATTGTTCTGGTAAAATAAATTTTGGGTTTCGGCATTATAAAGCTGTTCGAAAACTAGTTTAGAAGGATTCTGATTGGATGTACTAGGCTTGTTGGTCTTAATTGTTTGTTGTCAGGTTTGCCGAAAACTTGAGAATTCGTAAAATATTTTGGTTGTGACCTCTTTGGATTCGGTCTAACAGGTAAAGAGTGTGTAGGGAAGCTAGGTTTCAAAGCATTATGTGATGTTTATGAATAATAAAAATTTGGGCTTATTGATGTGTAGACTTAAAATTACTAGTTTTGACTAGCAAATTGTAATGCTTGCTTTAAATTAACTGGCCGCATACACCAGCAAGGTCATTATATAGGTGGCGTTTTAAATGTTTTGTTGAAATAGTCATCTCATGAGAATCTATATATAGAACACGACCAAGTCTTATTTAGACAAGCTTCATACCTATGATCAGCAAAATTACGACGCTTTTAGACTATCCGATGTAACAAATAGAGGTATTTTCTCAGTTTGTTTTTAAATTGTGAAATATATTTTTAGAAATATTTATAACCAACAGCAAAAGTTATACTACTCTAACCAATCGCGCTATCGTACCACTGATAAGCAATTTGTTAGAACTTGCACATATTCAAACCCACCAGTAGCATAACATTTTGAATATTTACAACTAATTTTGCATGCCCAGTAAGTGCATTATTGAGTTCAATAAATAAACGTTTTGAAAATTTTGTTGTTTATCTATATCATAAAAGACATCCATAAGTGAATGGCGAGTTGCAATATACCTAGTTAAATCATTCGGGTTTCCATCGAAAACTGGGACACAATTTAGGTATTCTGGCTTAAATTGGAACATATTGCTCATAACTGAATTATTACCCAATTGATTATTAATATCTCAATTTGTAGAACCTAAAGTTGTATAAGAAACAGAGTCAGCTGAAGGCGTCGAAATTTTTAAATTTTGTAATACGGAGACAATATTTTCAGTAAACATCAAAATCAAATCAACTACACTTACAATATAACTAAAGGGTCAACTCTGGCTATTTCTATAAGGCAAGCTTTGGTAGGGAGATTGAAGTCCTTCCCCAAGTCTTGGTCGTTGCGAAATCAGGCGATACAGGTCCTATCTTCCGATGATCGGCTGTTCGATAGTAATCCGCAGTTCTACGATAAATTGGAAACATTAGTTTCGGAAATTTTCACTCTGTTTGATGCACCTCCGACAATGTCACAACAAATAGTTCGTTTTCGGCAAAAATGGAAAAATCAATACCATCGATATGTATCGATTCCCGAAAATCCGTTCCGACTGCGCCAGTTAACTAACACGACCAACTGTTTGTCTTTTTAAAAAATATTTTACAAAAAATGTCAAAATTACATGTACAAAATTATAAGTGACGAAAATGGGATTTGTATATATAAATATTTTTTTCCAATATGCAGGGTACCTTAGAAGGATGAAGCAGCTTCCTGAAAATGAAGAATAATAGTCAAATTTCTTTTATATTTTTGTTCATAATATTTTTTCTACCACAAAAAAAGAAAATATATTTTTATTGTAAAACGGTTAGTTAAAAAAATGGTGAAACATGTCAAATTTATACATTAAACATTTTCTACACTATACAGAGTAGCCCTTGGGAATACAAGAATCATCTAAAAATACAAATATTCTTCATATCCATAACGCTTAGCTTTAAAAAAAATGCTAAAACAGGACAAAATTATTTTCCTTTTTTGCATACACAAGCGGGTAACAAAAGTATACAGCGTGTAACAAAAGTAAGGAAACCGCAAAATATCTCAGGTACCACTTACCTGAATTTAATGAAAATATGTACACTTAGGTATGAAATTATGGCGAGTTCCGCATCGCTGCCAAGTTTACCGTTTTTCTGTTATAAAAGGAATTTTTTTTGATGGATCACCCTATTTTATATTACTTTTTTAAAATCTGCGTAAAATTCTCAGTACTTTTTATTAAGAACACTTTTTATGAGAGTCAACAGTAAGGGTCTAATATCCATAATTTAATGTATTACGTGCACACAAAAGGTTACCTGATACGTTTGACAACATCAGTTTTGTTGGTTTACAAAAATGGGTGGAAACATAAAGAACTAAAATTTTAATTATACTGTGTTATGGGGATAGAATGCGAAACCTGCAAGATGTTTGTAGTATTTTTAATGACAAATATCCTAATAGGAATCCAATAACTAAATCTACGTTAAGTAAAATTAACAAAATATTTCGTGAAACTAGAAAGGTAAAAGATGCTGTACGTTCTGGCAGACCGGAAAGCACAATAACTCCTCGTCTTGCTACCAAAACGCTAGCGGGAGAAAACAGCGTTTCGTAGATTGTAGAAAACAACGGAAACAATACAATACAAAAAAGAAATAGCTAATACAATAAACAATAAATTAATGAAACTAGGTAAGGTGTTTAAAATGTTGTCCATTTACTTCCTGAAAGTAGGCCAAACACTGTGGGAAAACATTTAATATATTAAAAAGAATGCCAGCCTCCTTGATTCGTCTACATTTGATTTCTATTCGCTCCTTTAAATACCCGAGGTCATTGGGTTTAGTTCTATATGCCACATTTTGAAGGTGTCTCTACAAAAAGTAGCCGAGGGGCTTCAAGTCCGGAAACCGAGGTGGCCACTCTATTGCACCCCTACGTCCCCCGTGAATCCCTTTCTAGACACTAGGTCAATGGCTTTGTGTTGATTTCGTTCTTTCTCGTTTATTGAAAGATCCTCTGACATATAAAGCCTATTCGGACTTTATGTTAGACTATCTCAATCGTGGTTACATGGTTTAATTAATTAACTCCAACTCCTAAATGTTATTATATACCCCATCATGCGATTTTTGAACTGAATAGTTCGGCAAAACTAGGAGTCTTATTCAATGCTTCCGCAAAAGGTCCTAACCAGAAATCTTTGAATGAAAATGTAAAATTTTCGTAAACGAAAATTTGTTTTGATATCAGATATAAGGCAGATGTTTCCACAAATTTTGGTCAAAGAAGAACACTACCATTATCAGAATTATGTGGCGTGTTTCAATCGATGTTCCTATTTCGGATTACATGGTAAAAACGGTGACATTTAGCACGTCCTCCAGTTCATTTTTACCTCTGCGCACAATACAGCAACTAGCTGAGGATCAAGTAGCTGATTTTCCTTTGGCTGTTCAGGTGTTGAAATCTGGAATCTTTGTGGACGGCGTAGTTACTTCCTGTGACACAATTAAAGAAGTATCTTATTTGGTGGATTGAACTTAGAAAATGGGTCAGTAATGTCCCGCAAACACTGACACAATTGCCAGACCCATGCCTCCTAAAGTCAGTTTCATTTGAATCGTAACCGGATTCGTTTTTAAAAATATGGGGATTGCAGTGTTTAGGTTTCTTTTCCTGTAAAGTCGCTCCTATAATAGATCTTTTTCTAAAAGAAATATTCTTTCAGAATTAGCTCGAATTTATCTTTTCTCCAACTACCTTTTTTATAAAACATCTTATCCAGTATATGTGGGTTTTAGGATTATCTTGGGATGACGTTCCACCCCAAAACGTCTTAACGCAGTGGTTAACATATAAAGAAGAAATGTCCCAGTTATTGTCAATTTTGATTCCTCGTTTAATATTCGTTAAAACTTATAAATCACTTCAGTTACATGGTTTCTCAGATGCATCTGAAAAGAGGTATTCGGCTGTTGTATATGTTCGATTAGTGGGCGAAAATGACTTTGTTAAAACTCAATTTGTTTTATAGCTAAATCTAAAGTTACTTTGCCTACACTTGAGTTGTCTGGTGCCGTTTTATTACCGGATCTTTTATTTTACGTATCTAAACTACTTAATGATATTCCACGCAATCTGCTGCGGAGCATGAATATATTTCGTAGTCTTTTAACCCTCCAGCTTCGCTTCATTTTGACGGGCTTTGGGAGACAGGTGTTAAGTCCGTTAAAACAAACTTTTTTCGTGTTGTCGGGGAACAGGTATGAGGCTACGAAGAAGTTTATACAGTTTTTATACAAATTGAGTCTATATTGAACTCTAGGCCCCTTTGTAGTAAGAGCTCTGACCCTTCAGATCTTAGTGGGTTAACCACCCCTGGATACTTCTTATCTTTAGAGCCCGTAACGGCAGTACCTTCATCTGACTTGTCTGATTTACAATTAAAAAGACTAAGTCGATAACAGTTAATACCCAGGTGTTACACTGGCGCCTAGGTCGCATCGTCGAACTTCTAATGCAAAGGCCAGTTGTTAAATTGTGCCCTTTCCCAAATGTTTAGTTATTGGTTAGTGAAAAAAATAAGTATATTTTGGTGGGTGGAATGTTCCGATTACGCATATTTTTTTTGTTTAGTTATTGTGGGTATTTATTTTTAAAATAATTCATAGCTTTGATTAGGTTAGACAAAAAGATTAGGTATAAAATATATATTATTTCGCGTGATTCTGGATGCGAGTCAAACTAGTTGGTCTTTGTCACTTACTTTAGCGGGTCACGAATCGGTCTAAAATATTGTCGCAGAGAACAGTATCGATCGATCAAAGCATAGCACCTGTGATTCAAGTCGTGGATTTTAATTTCGTGTCTAAGAAAAACTCTATCATGCATGGGAAGTCATGGTAAGTCGACTTAGACATCTAGACGTCGTACAAATTTGTTTCTAAATACAGGTAACGTTTTGTGTGCAGGTATTTTAATAAAAATTAATACATTAAATTATGAATATTATACCCTTATTTTCACAAAAACTCTCGACTATCATAAAAAGTGTTATTAATAAAAAGTATTATAATATAATATAATATAGGATGTTCCATTAAAAATGTGTTTTCTTTTATAACAGAAAAACGGTAAACTTGGCAGCAATGCGCCATTGGATCTGGCCTAATTTTATACCTAAGTATACATATCTTCATTAAATTCGGGTAAGCGGTACCTGAGATATGTCACCGTTTCCTTACTTTTGTTACACGCTGTATAGGATTACTTTAGGGGAAAGAAACAGCTGATTAAAAACAAAATTAAAATTTTAGGTTTTTTTTAAGTGGAGGAAGACGCCAAACTATAACAGGTTTGGTTATAATTTTTTTTTCGACTAGGAGGGCTAAACAGCTATTTTAACTGGGGTAATTTTGTACCCTATCTTACAAATTTTTTGGTTAAATTACGATATTTTTTCTGCAGCAATGAATATTAATTTCCTTTTGCAGGTATGCTATAATAATAAATCACATTTTGAACGAAAAAATACATCAATATAGTTTTATTTTGACCCAAAGTGTCCGGGGTACAAAAATACCCCAGTCCGTAATCCACGTTGCCCGACAAAAACTTTTGTTAGGCACGTAGTCCTTTCTTGTTTATTTCAATCATCCCAGTTACTTTATTTGCATGTTCTTGGCTTTTATACGTGGTGGATGTATTTTATGGTTTCTTTGTTATAATTTGAATGTTCTAACTATCAGAAAGTTTGAAAAAAAAAATCAATTGGTAAGTAATACCTGTAATTTGTGTTTTTCTAATATATTTAATTGTTTTTAAATTTTAGCAATGGCTAACCTTAAAAAACCGAAAAATTGTAATAAACTAACAGATAAAGAGTTGCAAATGTATCACAATAGAATCTGACTGACGCTAATATGACTATCGAAGATCTGCCGCTACTCGCGGAGAGGCTCAGAGAGTAGGAGGATATTGTTGAGGAATTACAAACTATACCTGATATTATTCACATACGGGAAGTAAAGCAAGATAATAATGAACCAGTTGACAGCAACACGAATTTAGATTTCGTGCCTACATGCACTAGTAAGGATGATACCGTTTGGCAGAAACGACTAATAAGAAGCACTAAATCTACTGTAAAAACATTATTCGGCAAGAATTCATAATACGGCGAAATCATTGATATTATTGTAACTGAAACTAATATAGAACGCATTTGGTGTGCGCAAAATATGATGAAAAAAAGTTTGATAACAAAAAGGTTTCAACTACGTTGGAAATAAAACATATAGGTCTTTTGATATCCCAAGGAGTGTTAAAAGCTACAAAAAAACCCACTGAAATGCTATGGAACACAGTGAAATTGCTATTGTAGATCTATATTTCCCGCTACTATATTTATCGCCCTAACTAGATTTATTTTCGTTGACGATTATCAAACAAGAGCCGAGCGGAAAGCCATGGATAAGTTCCGAAGTGTATTTAAAAAATTCGTTGAGAATTGCAAAATAATGATGCATCCAGCACTCGTATGACAATCGATGAACAGGTTTTAGGTTTCAGATGACGAGCGCCATTTAGGTTATACATGAAAAGAAAGCCCAATAAATATGGAATACAGTTTTGGGCTCTGTGATAGTGCTAATCCTTATACCTATAATCTTCAGGTTTATTTGGGAAAACAAAATAATACTGTAGATAACATTCAAGGCAAAAGGCTCGTACAGAAGTTTATGGAATTATAACCGACAATTTTTTTAATCCCAAGTCTGGCCGAAAAAATTTATAGCTCAAAATTTTACGGTTCATAGAACGATGCGAAAAAATAAAACTTTTATCCCCAAAGACCTTTTACCTAGTAAAATGCACCCAGCGGCATCAAGCGTATTTGTGTTTAATCTATTATCCACTGAACCTCATTTGGAATTATGTCACACTACAACAAGACACAAATGGCAGTTGATACTATGCATATAAATAAAATAAAATAATATATTACCCGGCACATGACAAATAGATGGCCAAGAGTATTTTTTTGACACTTACTTGACATAGCAGGAATAAACTCTTTCATTCTATGGAAAATAACTATCCTGAATGCCAGGCGCAAGTTTTTGTTATGTCCCGGCAAAGAACTTGTAAAGATCAGATAACTAGAAGGTACGCAAATGATTTACTTATTGTAAGTGTGAATGTTATTTTGAACACTGTAATAATAATTATTTTTATATTTTTCATATACATGTTTTGGTTTATGTACTGTTCGAATGAATAAATTCAGTTGATTTTGATTATTGCTGGTTGTTTTAGTATGACTAAAAAGAAGACAACATTTTTATCCAAAGTACTTACTAAATAAAGCTTTGGTACAAAAATACTCCAGTTAGTAGTTTCCATATACTTCAATTACTTAGTTTTAGGAAGGTTAACTCAGAATCTAGCAGCTATTGTTTCCATCTTGTCTAACAAGATCAATATAAAATAAAAATCAACTTTATCGGAAAAGGCTTTAAAAGCTCATCTTATCTTCACACAATGCGGGAAACACTATTTTTCTATGTTATACAGCTGATTAATAAAGTAATGTAAAAGTTCAAAAAGCTTGAATATTTACAATTTTGACAGCAAAGCTACCCATTTTAAGGTTCGTCTCTCAGGTAATATCAATATCTTCAGACGATTTTGTTAGGTTTTTAATTACGCGCTTTTGACAAGCGATACACCACTAAACATAAGCACCCGTATTCACTAAGGATGTTTAAATTTAGACCAGGTTTAAATTGACAGTTATAAGTTTAATATGATATATACAAAGATCAAACAAATAATTTTTGTAAATGTCACAATTACAAATTGACAGTGACATAAGCAAAACATAACTGGTGAACTAACAGTTTCAATTGTCATGGCAATTAGATCTGTTCTAAATTTTAAACCGTTTTCGTGAATACTGGGGGAAATGTAGGCAATTAATAATTTTGTGCGATAGGACAAATTATTGTTGTGAACTGAAAAGCATGTCATTGTGTTTATTGGTCAAAAAAATTGGCAATGTTAAAATTAAATCAATAGGTTGAAAAAATGTATCTGTTTATCGATTAGTGTCGTTTAAGTCAGCAAAATGGACGTCCAATTTCAAACACAATCAATAAACAGATACAAATTTTTTAATGTATTGATTTGAAATTCAAATTGTCAATTTTATGAACAATACAAACATACAAATGCATGGATTTATTACCTACGTTTTGAAATTTTGTCTACTTATAATGTATATATTGAACTATATATATAATTATAATTTGAAAATCTTAACCCGAAGAAAAACGATTTATTCATAGAAAATCTTGTTCAAATAAACTTTCAAAACATGAAAATCACGTCCAAATCCGTTATTACCCTAGTGTATCTCCTGTCAAAAGTGCGTAATTAAAAAGCTATCAAAAACATCTAAATATATCAATATTACTTTTATAGTATACCATGTTACAATGCATAAAATTTGTTTTTGTCAAAATTGTAAACAATGAATATTTTTGAACTTCTACATGACGTTATTAATTATCCCTTATAACATTCGAAATCCTCATCTGAAAGAGATGATTTTTAGAAAGTTTATTTAACTGAAGAAAGAACTAAATTATCCTAACATTGTAAACAGTGCTAAATATTGACTGTTAAAAAAGACTGAAGCTGTCAATTCAATAACATTAGTAAATTATTGCTCGCAGTGTCATTTTATACATTTATGTTCTTATTAAAAAAAAACTCTAAAATGGTAACTATATGTACAAAGAAGTTTGCTAACACAAGGGAAAAAAGACTGTTGTCAAATAACCAAAGAACTGCTGGAAATAATGTAAGTTAAAACTAAGTTTGAAGGTGATCTAAGGGTTTGCTTAAAACCTTTTGACACCTTGGCCGTTTTGACAGAAATTATTGTAACAAATATATATATATATATATATATATATATATATATATATATATATAAAAATGTTAAAAGATATTGCATGTTTTCAAACAGAACTTGAGGGAAAATTGCCAAACAGAAATGTACGGATTTCTATACATGGAAAAATTAAAATATGCTTCAATTTTCCTGCAAGAAACGCTTGTAGATATGGGAAACAACTGGAATACCAAAAAAAATATACTGAGTTATAACTTGAGAACTTAAAAAATTGTTTTTTTATAAAATAATTGATTATTATTTACATAATATAAAAAGTTTGAATTTAACTTTTGAGTTGCCATAGAATTAAAAATAATTTAAATTATTGTAACATAGACCTCAAGTATAGCATATGGTAAAAGAATAAGGAAGTTGTAGAACATAATGTTCATCTAGCTGTTGTTTAATACTAATCAGAGCTGAAATAGTTACTGAAAAAATGTATCTAGATACAAGATTCAAGTTACTTTTTTAAAAGTATCTTAGATACTTTCAAAACGATACATTTAGTCGAAAAGTAACTAAGTTCCTAGTAACTATAAGTTACTTTTTAAAAGTAACTAGTTACTGTAAAATCATACTTTGTTTTCTGGGTTTAACATAGATAGTATAACTATATTAAACACGTTATCAGGCACTTATTTGATATTTAGATATCTATAGTACGTATGATATAAGTTAACAACAGATTGCTTACCAAGACATCAAAAATCTATTATGGTAAATAAATTATCACAAAATATGTGGCTGAGGCTATTACTTTGTTATACTAAAATACATGTAACAAAAAAAAACTAAAACTTGTGAAAGTAGTGCAAAGCGTATGAGAAAATCTAATTTAAAATAAATATTACTTATGCTCCAGGGGCTAGGTCAAAAAATCATGTGAAAAATTAAAAAAATTAAACACTATATTTTAATGGTTAGATTTAGGGAGTCACGAAAAACATTAAAATATCTCCCACCCCCGATGAAATTTTTATTTGCTGCAATCACAGTAGCTATTGAAAATAACATAACAGGGAACAAATTAACAGCAGCAAATTACTTAATTAAATAAAACTTTTAACAGCAGTTGATGAAAGTAATTTTTTACTCCTGAAATATTAACAAAAGACTATGTGACACATTCTACAGCCTTTATATGTATCATTGTTCTCTACCTCATTTAGCAAAAAAGTTAAGTTTTTTAGTTGGTAGTCTAATTTATACTCAATATACCAGTCTATTTATCCTTTACAAAAAAAGTTTTAAACTTATACCCAGAATTCAAAAATTAACTTTTCCATTAATTAACAACAACGCAGGTTGGTTGACTTACCCTATACATACTACTTAGCTTCTCAAATGTGTGTTACTTACCTAACTTACTACCTAAACTCTATCTACATCTTAATATTAATCACCTTTAAAAATAAATAAATTTGTAGAAAAACTCTGTGTATTTCAAAAATCTAATATTCTAGGTAAACCTAGTAATCTTATTTATGTGATTTATAAAAATCAAACAAACTGAACTTTACGACTTGTTACTGCAAATTAAGTAACTAAACTAAAACCAAAGTTTACTGAATAAAAATATTTACTCAGTAAACTTTGCTTCTGATATCGAAGTAAAAAGGGTAGAAAAAAGTGGGTGCAACTTTCATAAAATAAAAAAGTGCCATCAATGGTGAGCGGCAATAAAGCGTGAGAGCGAACTTTCTAACGCCTTTTCCGCGTGTTGCAAAGTTTTATAGCATTTATACGTTGAAGTTGATCAGACTGACCAATATGTAACTGTGATACTCTTTTGTAACTAAAGATGCTTTTCAAAAGTAACCGTTACAAGATGCTCAACAACCGTATCTAGTTACAAGATACTTTTTCCATAATTAAAAAAGTAACTAAGTTACTTCAGAGTAACTTAGTTACTTTTTTGTAACTTAGATATTAGATACTCCTAGCTCTGATACTAATGATTATTTATTTATCAAGCGCAATCTAATTAAAGTTCATATTTAGTAGTATATTTTGACAAAAAGGTACTTTTTGTGAAATGGAATTTAGATTCTATGTGAGTAATTGAACCCGTTAGCATTTCATTTTATTATTCAATCTTAAGGTTTAACGGCATATAAGCAAGGGTATTTTTAAAATTCCCTAATTAAGTTATCGTCTTGGTTTTTGTCCTTGTTTATCGTTCTAGTTGAAATTTTACGATTTTTCAATTTTATTCATGGAAAAATTCTAAAACATGACTGCTAAAGAAAATGTTTCATAAACAAAATAGTAGATATTTTTGTTACTTGGACACAAGTATAAAGAATTTCAAATATGACGTGATTTTTAACGGTATTCCAGAATTAAAATATAGGAAGAAAGTATAAATATTAGAAATTTGCAAAATTTATTGCAGTAGCGATACAAAAGTGACAAACAAAAATTGTAAAATACATTTTTTACATAAATATAAATATGTTAAATTGGTAGTATTTCTGAGTGTGTTTAAAGAAACCAAAATGTGGGGCTACTTTTGGCAAAAAGTAGCAAAAAAAAGTAAATTCATAAAGACAAATAACTAAATTTATTTATACACACTTTCCTATATTATTAATAATACTTATAATTATATCCTTTCTAATATAAATCTAAAAGCTTGTTATTTTTTTTAAATATATCACTTTGTATATGTTTACACGAACCATAAATATTACAAGGTATTCATTTATTATTATATATATACATATATATATATATATATATATATATATATATATATATATATATATATATATATATATATATATATATATATATATATATATATATATATATATATATATATATATATATATATATATATATATATATATATATATATATATATATATATATATATATATATATATATATATATATATATATATATATATATCAGAGTAATTAAATCTAAAGTAGAAAAAGATTAAAGCGGCAAGAACTATCATATAGTAGAAACAGGAATTTTTTTGGGACAACCGCTAAAACACATTGAAATTGGGCCGACTATAGACATGTGTTTCTGACGTACTCTTGGGTTATGAGTTTCACCACGGAACAGCATATAACTACCTGTCGCGAAACTGATAACTCAAGAGTAATTATATTATATTTAATAAAAGAATAAATATAAATTATTCTTTTATGAAATTATTATTTCTATCTCACCTCAAAACGTAAAATTATTTAAAAAGTACAAAGTCCCACATTTTACATACATACACTTAAAACAATTTTATTATATATGTTATGTTAACATCATCACAGCTGGTTATTCTGGTACTAAAATATATAATTTACTTAAGTTGTTGACCTCCTTCTTATCGTTAATGGCATTTTTGCTTTTTTGAATCTCGACCATCTCAAAAATTCTCTTTTTTTAGTATGCGGTTCCGATTTTAAAATTTTGGTATTATTATAATCAAAAGTATGTCTTCTTGAAATTTCGTGATTCGTTAGAGCCGTGGCTTTTTTTTTGTCATACTTGTGACCCTTCAGTCGGTTTTCCAAGTATTGGCTGGTTTGACCTATATACACACTGTTGCAATCTTTACAGGGTATTTCATAAATAACATAACTTTTTTGTTTTTCGGGGTTTTAGATTTTAATCTGGAAAAATTAAAATCTAAAAATAAATAACTATCCAGAACACTTTATAAAAATCATTAAAAGTAGAATTCACAAATTTTATAATTCGAACAACATAAAAAATAATCAGACATCAAACACAACAAAATTTATATCTTTACCTTTTACAAACAACTTATCCCAACCACTTCAAAAATTACTTAAACAATATAATATTCAAACTTGTCACAAGGCTTCCAATGTGCTCTCAAAAAATTCAAGTGAAATGCTCCGAGTTTTTGACAAATGAATCAGCTTTTTCGGCAGCTGGTTTGTGCTACAACCTCTCAGAAAGTGAAAAATCCGTACTAAGTAAGGGTTTTAATTTTGTAATATCTCCTAAGGACATTCCTAAAGAAGAATTAATAGCTGGAGTGGAATCTGTTTGTGACTCCTCTGAAGAAACGAAAGCAAAAGAGATTCGACGAGAAGTGGCAAGAATCGTAACATCAAGCATACTACCAGAACAAAACCTAAATGCCACTGAACAGAGGACCCTAACAAAGCTTCGAAAGAATAAAGACATCACAATCCTTCCAGCAGATAAAGGAAACGCAACCGTAGTTATGAATACTCAAAACTACATACAAAAAATGCAGGATATCTTACAAGACAATTGTTATAAGCCTGTTCCAAAAGACCCCACTACGTATCTAGAGAAAACAACTAAAAATAAAATAAAAAAATCACCAGTAAACCCCGAAATACAACAAAAAATCATACCACGGGAAAAGTCGAGCCAATGTCCTAAACTCTATGGTTTACCAAAAATACACAAACCAGGGGCGTCCATTAGATCTATAGTTAGTGCTGTTAATTCGCCGCTACAAAAACTAGAAAAATGTCTTGCTGAAATTATGCAACCAGCTGTCGAAAATGCTGATTCATTTGTCAAGCATTTCACACTTGCTTAAATGAGATCCTCGCTGTCACCAATAGTTGCAAACTTATTTATGATACACTTCAAGAAAGAACCTCTCGAGAAAGCAAGTTTGAAGCTCAAGTTATGGATTCGTTATGTGGATGACATATTTATTATATGGCAACATGGTCATACAGAGCTCGAAAACTGAAACACAGACGAGAAAAAAACTTAATATAATATCTGGTGCTTTAAAGAAAAATGGCTACACAAATCGCATCATAGAGAAAGCTATTAATGCACAGGGTTCCCCAATAACAAACACCAAAATTTATGAACCGGGAAGGAAACAAGTAATCTTATATGTACAGCGCACAACAGACAGAATCGGAAGAATTCTTAGAAAACACAACATGCAAACATTACACAAACCCCGAACAACCATAGGTAAACTACTTGTAAACCCAAAAGACAAAATCAAACTGGAAAATCACTGACTATTCAGCATTCCATGCCAGGACTGTGAGAAACTGTACATGGGGCAAATTAACAGGCGAATATCAGCGAGAGTTCAAGAGCTTAAGCTTGGCATCAGAAACAAACAAATAACTTCGGCCTATTCCTACATCATCAGGAAACCGGCCACAAAATAAATTTCGATGGTTGTAGGGAGATTGCCAATATAGATCATTATATATTAGACCAGAATAATCCGAGAAGCCATAGAAATAGAAAAACAAGGCGATTTAAATAGAAGGGACGAATCATTAAAACTTCCAACAGTATGCAAGACAATAATCAACAAATCTAAAATCACAAAAAATCAAGCTGAATTAGCGCAACAATAACAGATATATATATATATATATATATATATATATATATATATATATATATATAATATATATATATATATATATATATATATATATATATATATATATATATATATATATATATATATATATATATATATATATATATATATATATATATATATATATAATATACATGTATATATATATATATATATATATATATGTATAAATATATATATATATATATATATATATATATATATGTATATATATTCATATTTTAACATTATCCAGTCACGAAAACACTAAATACGGGCGCTATGTTAAAGAACAGGGCCATGCGATCGAAATTACCTGCTGACTGGGAAGAACATAGGAATTCTCAACGCAGGTACAAAGAACCACCACCGCAGAGGAGGCTCTACGAATGCTCCTGGAAACTCATTTTCGAGGCTCTCGTCCGGAATCTAATGATGAGGTTACTGGGCAGGCTCTCCAAGTAGGGGCAGGCCCGGTTGACTGGAAAACGGCCGCTGAGATCGTTACAGTAGACATTATTAAGTGGGCAATATCTTCGTTTTACCCATTTAAGAGTGCGGGACCAGATGGAATATTCCCGGCCCTTCTTCAGAAGGGTCAGGAACTACTGATCCCACATCTTTTGCGCCTTTTTCGGGCCAGCCATTAGTGAGGCTGGTGAGAATTTTGGCGTGGATAGGGCTGTAATTAGGTGGGTTCGCGTCATGCTTGAAAGCAGAATCATAACATCTTCTCTTGAGAGCGTGACAGTATGCTCGTCCGTGGTCAAAGGATGTCCGCAGGGCGGAGTTCTTTCTCCGCTCTTGTGGTGTCTGGTTGTGGATGGGCTGCTTCATACTCTCCACGAGAGCGGAGTTTATTCTCAAAGCTACGCTGATGATCTTGCCATTATAGTTATAGGCAAGTTCCCAAACACCATTATAAGGCTCATGCAGAGAGCTTTGGCCATGGTGGAAAAGAGGTGCCAAAAACACGGTCTATCTGTTACTCCGGATAAGACCGAAATGGTACCATTTACCCATAAGAGAAATGTGGACCTTGAGAGGCTCACTCTCTTTGGGAAAGAGTTGAGGCCTTCCGGGTCGGTAACATATCTGAGTGTCTTAATAGACTCCCGACTGACCTGGAGGGATCATATTGAAATGCTCACAAAAAGGACCACAGCGTGTCTATGGGCGTGCAGACGGTCCTTCAGTGATAAGGCCAATAATCACTTATGGCGCTCTTGTATGGTGGCCCGCCACTCGCAAGACCACATACAGGAGGATGTTTGACAAGCTCCAGAGACTTGCGTGTCTGGGCATAACTGGAGCCATAAGAACCACACCGACCCGATCTATGAAGGCTATTCTGGGACTAAGTCCTCTGCACTTGCTTGTAGAGGAAGAGGCTCGGAAGGCTTCTGTTCTTTTACACGACTGGGGTCGTTGGATACACAGAGACTGGAATTTTGGGCATACGCGAGTTTGGACTGAACTGATCAGATCAGACCCTCTCCTAGCAAGGAAGGATGCCAATATTCCGGTCTCAATTGCCTCTAAAAGGTTTTGTGTAATTGTTCCTGAGAGAGAACAATGGAGGGATTCCTCCCCATCCTTCCTCAAACCGAACGGCCTTGTCTGGTTTACAGATGGCTCTCTAATGAAGGAGGGATCTGGTGCGGGAATTTATGGGGAGAGTCCCAGGGCAAGAATTAGTCTTGCTCTTGGACGGTATGCGACTGTATATCAGGCTGAGATTACAGCAATCTTGGACTGCGTACAGGAAAACCTTTCCAGAGGATATCACGACAAGCATATCTATATATGCTGTGATAGTAAAGCTGCGATTAAAGCTCTGTCCTCGAACAGGGTCAATTCGCTGCTAACGCTTGAATGCAGGAGAGCCCTAGAGAGGTTGTGTAAGTCCAATAGGGTTAGCCTCATTTGGGTGCCTGGCCATCAGGGCATTGGGGTAATGAAGGGGCGGATCAGCTGGCTCGAGAAGGTAGCAACACTGCTTTCTTTGGGCCGGAACCTGCTCTTGGAATTGCCCCTTCAGCTGTCAAGGCGAGGATTAAGAATCGCACTGTCGAGGAATTCCGTGCTGAATGGCACGAGCTAGCAGGACTCAGACAGTCTAAGGTCTTCATATCAGGCCCTTATAGCCGTTCTGAGTCTAATAGTCTTCTAAATCTAAACAGAAGTCAACTTAGAACTATTACCGGGGTCCTAACTGGACACTGGCTAGTGAAATATTACCTGCATAAGATTGGACTCGACAACGATCCATACTGTAGGTTTTGTGCTGAGGTAGATGAAACTACCGAGCATGTAGTCTGTCGATGTGACGCTTTAGTCAACGCCAGACTGCTTTGCTTGGGTGACACCTATGTGGAACCTGAGCTTGTGGGACGTGCGCGACCTGAAAGGGTCCTTTCCTTTCTAAAAAGGAGTGGGCTCTTGGCCTGACACACCTACTTGGGGGGATAGCACAATGGGCCCCAGTGAGCCTAAGTGCTGCCCTTGTCGGGCTCCCCATCTATGTCTATGTCTATGTCTATGTTAAAGAACTGAAACGACTATCAGAGCTATTCACGGATCGATTTTCTGATTTTAAGAATATGGATAGCACTTTCAATATTTTTGCAAATCCTTGTAAGTGTAATGTGGAATAATGCTCCGCTTCCCTACAAATAAAGTTGATCGAGTTTCAAGAAGACTCATATTTGAAGTCTAAATTTGATGATGTGGAACTAAGCGAATTTTACATGACACATCTTTCCGAAGAAAAGTATACACAGCTGAGAGTTTTCGCACGAAAAATAATTTGTACATTCGGTAACACGTATAAATATGAGTAGCTTTTTGCAATTATGAATTAATATTAATAAAAATAAGCATCGTACTCGGCTTTCAGATGTTCATTTAGAAAACACTTTGCGCCTATGTACTACTGATATTGAACCTAATATTGATCATCTTGTTTCTCAGCTTCAAACTCAAGTCTCTCATTAATTTTCATTTGTTTTTTCTTTCTGTATTTCTTTTTATATGGTTGATTATGATATTATAATTAATAAATATAAAAGTGTGTGAACTTTTGCGCATACCTGGTCTAATTGTTCGTTTTCGAAAGCTCGGGCGTCGTCTAAGTAATATTTTTGCAAATCTCCTCCTAACGCAGAAATTCGCGGTTGAGGTGAAGGACGGGGTTGCGGTGGACCCGATGAAGTACCTATGCCAATTGTTGTAGATCTTAGACGTTTTCTGCATTTGTTTAAAATGTAGATAGTTATTTAAGAATATATAAACCAAGGGGTGTATTTATTTATAACTGGTTCGTTAATTAGATTGTCTAAGTCTAAGTAAGAATATTGATCCAGTTTGTATTTAGCTATTTCTAAATCATCTATATATAATTGACGAAGTTTTATAGATTTTATATTAAAATTTTCCTTTAGATTATTAAGGTACCTTTGACAACAGGAGTGAGGAATTTGAATTATGTGAGAGTAATTGTAATACCATTCAGAAATTTTAATCATTGAAGCTTGTATTCGAGTGGTGACAATAAAAGCAGAACATCTTAGCTGTAGTGTTAAAACACTATTTGTTTCAATACGTTTTGTTATTGGATCGAAGTTTTCACATTTAATTGTAATTGAAGTTTGATCGGTTATAGCTAATAACCACATATTTTTACTTAAAAGTTGTATTTTGTAATTTTATGCGTAAATTAAAGATAATTGGCAGGGTTTAGGCAATTCTTTGAAAATTTGAGTTTTTAAAAGTTGTGCTTAACAAACTGCATTATTGCCAATGGGATAAGAATACAATTACAAAGTTTTATATTAAGCATTATTTCTTTGCAGTGGTCAATATTTTGCAATGTAATGAACTGATCTGATTCATCACCTTTTGCGATATATTTTTGAGTTGTAGGTAATATGTAATGTAACCTATTCCTTCTATTTTCTTTTTTCTATTTTTTCTTTTTTCTATTTTCCTATTATCTTTAATTGGAATAGGATATAATCTGTATATCGCATAAAGTTCGGATAAGATTAGAGGAATATCTAATACAAAAATAAATTTTGAAAATGTTTGAAATGCTGACCACTCTATGATGTTGAAATAAGTGGAAACTTTATCTCCTCGAGATAAAAGCGGTAAATTGTCTTTTTGAAGGTTTTGTGCAATTGTTCTTAAGGCTATGAATTTTTTTTAAGTAATTACATTTCGCGAAAGTGATTGCGTTTAATGTATCGGTTAATTGGTTAATAGTGAAAAGAAAAGATTCAGTTGATTGCTCGCATATTTTAATTTCTTTAAATCAAGCTTGTGTATATCTATTTTTATCATAAATATCATGCATAAGAGATTAACTTGTTTTTATATTGTTGTTAAATGTTTTTCATCAAGTTGTAGATAGTCTTCTGATTATTTCATTGAAATTCTTAATTACTGATTAATTGTTTTTTCATTAAGTTCTTTACTTCATGTTCGTCCTTTTTTATTTTGTTGGTGGAGTTGCGGTAATATGTTATAAATTTCCAAATACTGCCCGCTCCGTTTTTCTATTTCTTGGAACTTATTTTTTATATCATCAGGAATTTATCGTAATAATCCTACGTATGTTCGCAGTGCTAAAGTTTCTTGGTTTATCATATCTAATAAACTGCTTAATATGTTATCGTTGTTATCATAGGTTTCTTTTAATTTATATACATCTTTTTACACTAAAAGGCTCCATTTATCATATGATATTTTGAATCTGGTTTCCTGTTGATTATTAAACACCTACGTTATTTTCTTTTCGTTTATTCAGATAAGGTTGGGTTTCATTTTAATGCGTTATAGAAAACGCCAAGTTCCAGTAGTCTGAAATAAGGAAAACATTAATCAGCTGTTATTTGAGACTGAGTGTCTGTAGCATTTTTATCATCTGGATTAATTATAATATCGTCATAATAGGGTTTCAGTTGGTCAAAGTTTACTTTAGTAATGCGCCTGGTTTCTAAATTTTTCAATATTGCTGATTTTTTAAGAACTTCTAATATTTCAAATAAATCATTAAATTTATTTTTGAGTTTTCCTTTAATTTGGGACTCTTTAACGTACATTTTATTTCCTATTTTATAATCTTGGTCTTGTTTTTCAGGGATACGTTTGTCAAAAATGTCCGACTGCCCAAACAATTGCCAATAGCTCTCTTTCAAATACACTATATCTGCTTTCTGCAAGACAAAATGTTCTTGATGTGTATGCTATTGGAAGGTCCTTGCCTGTAGGTCCTTGTGATAAAATTGCTCCAGCTGCATATAAGGAAGTGTCTGTTGTTAAAACAAATGGCCCTTCAAAATTTGGAATAATTAAATATGGTTCGGTTAATAAACAGTTTTTAAGTTATCAAATGATTTTGGCAATTTATATCAAAATTAAATGTTTCTTTTTTTTTAAGATTTGTTAGAGGTTTGGAAATTTTACCATAATTTGGAATAAATCTTCGGTAATAACCGGTTAGTCCTAAAAATGATTTACTTTCTTTTATGTTTTACGAAATTGGAAAGTCTTGAATTGCTTGAATTTTTGCCGGATTTAGTTTTATCCCATCTTGTATAATTAAATGTCCCAAATAAACTACTTTCTTTCTCAAGAATTCACATTTATCAGATTGAATTTTTATATTTGCCTTTCGTAATCTGGAACATATTTCTTTAAGTCTAGAAATGTGCTCGTGGATTGTACGGCTGTAGATTATGATGTCGTCCATGTAATATCTTTCATTTTGTATACCCATCAATATGTTGTCCATAACTCTTTAAAATGTCGCTAGTCCATTTTTCAGTCCGAACGGCATCCTAAGAAATTCATAATGTCCGGAGAATGCTGTTTTTTGACATTTTTTGGATCAATTTCAATTTGATGAAAACCTGAAGCCAAATCTAAAGTTGTAAAATATTGGCAGTGTCCTAGTAAGTCAAGAATGTCAGAGATATTTGGTAAATATATATATATATATATATATATATATATATATATATATATATATATATATATATATATATATATGCGTACAAATTTCATTTGGGGTACTGAAATCGATCACAACCCTGTATTTCTGTTTTCCAGAGGCGTCTAATTTTTTTGGTATAAACCATACTGGAGATGACCATGGAGCCAGTGGCTGTATAATTCCTTGATCTAGCATATGGTTAATTTGGGTTTTTACTTCTTCTTTATGAATATAAGGATATCTGTAAAACTTTTTATATACGAGCCCAGTCGCATATATATTGGACCAAAGGAATACGTAAGAGATATTTATTTTTGTTACCTAGTATTTATTGTAGTGATATAGATATGCGATATTGTTTATTAATTGTTAATACCACATACTATCAAATAAACGTAGTTGCATTTGTTAAAGCTATGTTACATGCAATAAATACTAGCTGACAAAAATTAAATTATTTTAAATACGCCCTTGGTCCAATACATATGCGACTGGGCTCGTATTGGTTTATTGTCTTTCATGTGAATAGAATGTTGGATTTCACTTGTAAAGGTCAGTTTGTCACCTTTCATGTAGAAAATATCGGAAAAGTCTAAACACAGTTCCATTATCATTTAAACTGAGAAACATTTCGATTACCATTTGAATAATTTTCATTAAAATTTTCGGTAATATTTTTCAATATTTTCAAAATTTAAATTTGTGTTTTGAAAATCTTGGTATGATACATTGTCACAAAATTGATTATTTTCAAAATTTGGGTTTTCGTAGTTTTCAAAATTTTCATTTTGAATGTCACTATCCTGATAATAATTATTATCTGAACCGTTTACATTTACATGATGTGCTTTTGATTGATTAAATCTGTTAATATTTGGATTATTTTGAATTACTGTGGGCCTTTGCTAAGAAAAATTCTGAGTTCTTTGAACTGGTTGATTAAATGGCCTTGTCTGATTTAGATTTAGACTTTGTTAAAAGGTTGTTAGCTATTCCTAGGCAACAAATTTTGATCATTTTGAGAATTCTAATTTTGTGAAATTGCAAATCTAGAAACATTTTGAGATTGATTTTGAAGTCTTGCGCGACCTTCATTTATTGTATGACCATTATTTTTACAATTAGGACAACCTCTTTTTTCAAAATAAAAAAGTTGTAATACATTTTTAATTCTATTTATAGCTTCTATTATGGTTAAGGGGTTCCCTGTTCTAATATTTTTACCTATTTTTGGATCTAGTCTTGTTAATAAAGTATTTAGACACATTATCGATTAAAGTAATTTGTGCGTTCTTTTGTTCTTGAGTAAGGGCCTGTTTAGCTACCGCGGAATACATTTTTGCATTATGCGTTTGTAGCCTTGCCGCAAAATCTAAGGAATTTCATTTGGTAATTGGTGCATTCTGTGTACATCTTGTACAAGTGAAGTTAAATCTCGGAGATCATCAAAATGTCAGTTAATAAATGAGAGACATCTTGCTACTTATTTCGGTCTTGTTCTCGATTGTGACTGGTTGAATTTGAAAATAATAAAGGTTGACTGATTGGTACACGACGTAGTACGGGGATTTCCTCTTCGACGAGGTTATGCTCAGTCTGAATTTGCGCATAATTTTTAATAAACGTCGTTTCAGCCTTACGGTCTGATACTTAGTTTGGCGATTCAAAATTTATTAGAGGAAAAGTACTCTGAAAGTACTAAAAAAGCACTCTGAGGCCGCTGCCTTTTTAGAATCCTGGTTGTTGAAATTTTATTTAAATTTATGTTTATTATTTTCTGGTGTCTTGTAGCGAGTTTCTTTTCGTCATAGATCGACCGACAGTCGTCTAGATCTATACTTTCAGAATCCCACGTGAGATTTAAGTTGTGATTATTAGTTTTTGATTATTCGACCGTGAGTTTGAAAATTCCATATTTACAAACGAAACTGGGGATTTAAGATCCCCTTGGTTTCTACTTAGTTCCAAGGAACTATCGTTAAAAATTAGTTGCTAAGGACAGCGACGACGGCTGACCGAAGCCATAGACAATGTACTTATTTCTGTTATCATTATTTAAAGACGCTAACGTATTTTTATGATTAATGGTTTGAGAGTTATAACGAAAATCGTAGGCGATGTGAATTAAGGAAGTTGATTGGGTTTTTACTTCCCTCCTAAGAGGGAAGTGTTGTAATCGTGAAAACATCACCCTCCGAGATTTTTTCAGTTCTTTACGTTTCAGGGTCCGTAGATGACGAAAAACATGTTTTCTCAATTCCGTCGATCTGTCTGTCGGTCGGTCTGTTCGCGGCATAGCTAAAGAACTACTTACCCGATTGACTTCAAATTTTGGTCAAAAATTAAGGATCATATGGGGAAGACTTAATAACATTTTGGTAAAAATCCTATATGACAAAACAAAATGGCGGCCTAGTGAAATGTTAAAAACATTATTAGTAACAAAGTGCCTATCCAATTTATCTCAAATTTTGCACAAAAATCAAGCATTATGTAGGAATCAACTGGTAAAATTTTGGTACGAGTCCAAGATGGCAGAACAAAATGGCGGCGTGATATAATATTTAGAAATTCAGCCTGAAAAAACTACTTAATGAATTGATTTCAAATTATGTGCTATAACTGTTTGTAGTATAGAAATTAATTAGTAAGAGTGTGGTACTAATTCAAGATGGCGGCCAAATAAAATTTTTGTAATCTGAAAAATTCACCCTCTCGGGTTTTACATATCTTGACGTTAAGCGTCCGTAGACGCCAAAAAAATATGTTTTATCAATTCCGTCAGTCCGTCTGTCGGTTTGTCTCTCTCTGTCAATCTGCGGCATAGCTTAAAAACTACTCATCAGATTGACTTCAAATTTTAGTAAAGTAAAAAATTATGGGAATGACCTGGTAATATTTTGGTAAAAATTCAATATACTGAAACAAGATGGCGGTCTAGTGAAATCTTCAAAAAATTATTACTAAAAAAACTGCATGCCATATGCTCGCGCATATAGCATGCTTGCCGCGGGTGGCACACTTGAATTAAGTGCAGCGTGATTCATTATCTATGATTGAATAGTATACTGTGGTTTACGGACTTTAACTTAGTAGGCCTTCCTTCCCTGATGAAGGTCCCTTTTTGAAACGTCGGGATTCCATTCTTCCTTTGTTTGTCGGCTCTACCGACTTGGCTGACTTGATTTCAGGGGTGGCACACCCCTTTTTCCCCTCCTTTCAGGGTAACTTCCCTCGGGATGGGTTTCTAGTGATTTTCTCTATCTGCCACCTGGAACTGCCAATACCCTCGCAACTTCTTTCTCTTCCTTGTAATTTCTCAGGGACCTTTTCCTCAGACCAACATATATTTCACTCATGCCTATTCTATAATCCTTCCGTCTTCCTTCGGGAACAATTATTATTTATACCTGATACAAGGGTGGCAGCCAACTTTCTTTGGGTCGTAGCCTACCCTTTCACTTGCAGGTCCGGATGCCTGCTTTGTGGCGGCTGTTCGGCACTTTGGCGTTACACTTTACTTACTTGCACTTTCACCTGGTGCCATGAAGTCGACCCCCAGGTACCTCAGAAGAAATCAAAATCCAGTGGTAAACTTTCAATCACCACCCTTCTTTCTGCATAATACCTCCTCGATAACAACAACGTGATTGCAACTGGAGATGAGACACCTAACTTCAGGTTCTCAAAATACGCAATAGTAGGACGGCTCGCCCACAGATCCAAAAAGTCTTAATAATAATAGGACGGCTCGCCCCAGATCCAAAAAACTTTACTATTAATAATTACAAGACGGCTGACCCCCAGACCCAATAAAAACTTTACTTGAAAACAATTATAGGACGGCTCTCTCGTCCCCAGATCCAATTACTTCGCAAGTGGAGAGGTCTTTACCCAACAAGATTTTAATTCCATCTTATTAAAAACTGACCACCTGTGTCGACGTCGCCTTCAAACTCGATTTCTAGCTCTTTATTTGGGTCTGCTCCTAGTTAACCTTCCTTCAATGGGGGGGCGTACATGGGGGAACAATATCTGAACCCTCTAGACCCCTCTAGAAAAAAGGCTTTAAATTTGTAAAAAAGAGAAATATTAGTAGATCGATATGTGGTTGAGATCAATTTAAAAAATACTGAAGAATTCTGAAAATTTTCCAAGAGGTTGGCACCTAGGGGTTGTCCTGAGAAAAGATCAGTCAGTCTGCGTGCTCCAATTAGTTTGTTTGATACTCTTCAGACTAACGGTCCAAATCTGGTCCGTCTCCGAACGATAAACGATAACTTTATGGTTTTTAGCTAAGTCATTTTATGTTTTTTCTTTATGTATATTCCTCCGAGGTCGTGGTTCCTCTGAGATGAACGGGAGCAGAACAGGTTCACAGCTCTGGGTAGAAGTCTCATCCAATAGGTAGTACGGAGCTGGACATGTTCACAGCTCTGAGTAGAGTTGGTCCCATGTCGAGATAACGGGATCTGGATTTACTCACAGCTCTGGATAGAGATGTCTGTCACTGTCGGGGTTGCCACAATTAGGCAGGTCACATGGGTGAACTGGTCATGGTTGGTGTAATTTCTACTCAGATACATTTCTAATTCTTCCAGGTAAGCCTTTTCATAATAAATGTCGTTTAGGTGTATGCTTACATCATCATAATTTTGGTCATCTTCGTCGGGACTGCTTATGGTGGTTATGTTTTGTTTAGTGGCTTCCCTAAGATAAAAATAAAGGCTTCTCATGTGCGCAGAAATCCTCTCCATATGAATGGTACATGTGGGGTTCTGCGTGCATGACTTTGTTGATATCTTCTATTCTGTCGAAGTTCGGCCATGGTAATTCTAGGTGGCAAGTCTCGAAATGATACTCCTCTCGAGGTGGAGGGTATCTCGTGAATTTCGACTGATGTTGGGAGTCTTACTGCTAACTGTTCCCTGATGCGAAGGAACAAGATACAATGTGATTATGACACCCCTCGTAGATGGCGAGAAATCGTTGGGTCGGCAGATTTCATCAGCTGATCCAACTACCCATCCTGATATCTGCTTCGCAGTGGTGGTACTTTATTATTTGACGCTGAATTTACGTAGCCTCAATTCTACAGGTAGAGAAATGATGTGTTCAAATACTTGTTCTGGCTCGATGCTTTGTCCGTTACTTGGCTGATCCTGATGTACCACTGTTCCAGGCCTATTTAATGGTTCCTTTAATGAGACAGAGTGAGACTTGGTTGGTACAAGTACTGGAACTGGCAGACGATATCAAAGGGACAGTATGTTCAGGGCCAGAATTTTGCTGTAGATTCCTGTTGAATTGATCAATTTCCTCCCGTATAATTTCTGGACTTCTATTACTTCCTAAAACTTCATCAAAGCCGATTTCATCTTCAGTGGCGGTGTCATATCCCTCTGTGTCCTGGTAGAGATCCTGGTAGGTCTTCATATGAAAGGGATTCTGCCTCCTCAGCTCTAAAGGGTTGCTGCTCTGATTAAATTATCCCCTCACTATTATTCCGATGATTTTGAATTTGGACATTTGGTGGAATCATGTTGAGTCTATGTGCTTCACTTTCTACGTCCTCTTGGGCAGACAGTCGTCGCTCGTCCTCAAGTACTTCGTCTGTGTTGTTCTGGTCAAGTGTCTGTGGATTGATGTGCACCGTATATCTTCTGAACCTCTCAATAGCTCGGCGACGTTGCCTTTTAATTTCTTTCTCTTCTTCTTCTGTTAAGTAAGACATTCGTTTTTCTTGTTTGCTTTTAGGATTAAAACTTTTGAAAAAGGCAAGGCTATCCTGCCGAAATGTCAAAATATTTTTTTTTTATTAATTTCACAGTATATGTGACTTGAAAAATCAAGGTCACTAATCTTTGTTTTTTATTACCGGACCTTTACCCCCAAGAAAATAAAATATATATATATATATATATATATATATATATATATATATATATATATATATATATATATATGTAAATGTTTCACTATGTACTATTATTCACTTTAAATTTTAAACTGCTGTAAGGTTTTTCGCACAATATTTACAGGTTAGAAGAAGCATACCCTAATATTCATCATGTCAAATACAAATTAAAAGTATATAATAATGGTTACTTTACCTTTTTGAATCAACTCAGGATTCCGAATTTCCTAGTGATAAAACATCAAAACTTTCTTAACTGCCGAATTGTGTCACCAACTGCCGATAATAAATGCAACGGTTACAATAGCGCTGCTAAAGTTCTGGCGGCAAATTCAAACGAACTATTTCCGATGTTTCATTGTGTACTCTGTATCATTGTGTACTCTTTTCCTCTATACTATATTCCTTTATATGACTAAAATATCACCCAATGCGTATTTTATTAGAAATAAACAAGTTACGGGCGTGTTACCACCTGCCAAATCTGCAAATATTATAATATCTATATATAAAATATTGACACTGCCGTCGGGCGTTGGATGACCCGCCAGCGTGTGATAGCAAAATATATAATTTTGGAAGGTGCAAACTATGTTACAGGGTACCCTCCTGCGATCATGATTTCTGGGTCTGTATTCTGATCAGGCAGGCAGAAGATCTGAAACGACTAACAGATTGTTCGATATGACGAAATCGAAAACGAAACGTCATGTCAATCAGACTAAAACAGTACTAGATGCTAAGGGTAGCACAAAAGTTAGATAAATAGTTATTGTTCTGAATTGAGCAGTATTTTCTTGCATTGCTCAAAAAACTGACAAGCGAATTTTTAAGTAAAATTTAAAGTCGAATATTTGTAAAACGAGACGAGTTACTGACATGCGGTTGTCAGCAATGTCCTGCAAATTTTATTTATATTACCGATTTTAGGCGTAAAACTTATCTAAGCTAAAAAGTTATTCATACAGGGTGATAAACAAGACTTCAAATTTTCCAGTATTTTATTTACAGAAACGATTTTGAAGTTCTGATTGCTAAATCAACTTAATCCTTAGTAAAATTGTAAAAACGAATTGCAAGTTTTTTTTTCTTTCTATTATTTTTTAGATATTTGAGAAAATTAGATTTTTCTTACATATGACGCTGTAACTTTTATTAGCCGTTTGACATACAGTTTTCTTACTAAAAAGAACTAGATGAGATCACGTACGTATATTCCATTACCCTGTAAGGAGCTGTCCATAAATTACGTCACGCCAATTTTAGTCATTTTGGACCCTCCCCCCTCCTTGTCACGCTTGGGTAGACTCCCCTAACAAAACTACGTCACAGTATGGTAAATTCCCCCCACCCACACATAACAAATGTGCGTTGAAAAAATCATTTTTATCAAAAAGTCATGCGAATGCAAAAACACTTTTTAATACTTATAATCAGCAAAGTTTACAGAATTAAATATTCTGTAAACTTTGTAATTAGTAAGTAAAATACATAGCACATAAAGTAAATAAAATGAATTAAACAAAATCTAATCTAAAAACTTTTATTGGTATCATCCATAAAACATTTGAAAATATAATAGGAAAAGTAAAATACATTCTAAAACAAGATATTAAAATATTTTAATAAATAAGTATTTTACGAAAACATAATAGGAACGTAGATAATACAAAATAAAATGAGGTAAAACATAACGATTTTTTAATAGACAATCTGTTGTCCACGGATTTTTTAAATCTTCACCTGGTTCCACACAAATTTGAGCAGAAGTATTATCTGGTCTAGAGACATCCGACAAAACTTTGTCAAAATCGATTTCACTTTTATCGATCGGCGTCTTCTGCACCTGTGAGTTCGTCCCGTATAATATATAATAACTCCGGAGCTCTACGTGCTGCAACTCGCAAGGGTCTTTTATCACGCTGCTGTACATCATTATGAGGTAATTGATTAAAAGTTTTAATATCATTTTTTTATGTTTCAACATTGTTTGCTTAGATACGTAGTATATATAGATAGTATAGGTAGAAGGACAGAAAAAATCATATGATAGTTGTTCTGATTCTCAGGTTCGATACCTAAAGATAGACGACCAAGTATATCTAGAAATTTTCCATCATAATCGACTGACGCTGCCACTAGGCCTCTATTGGTTTACTCAATTTTTGCCGGTGGAGGCAGAAATTCATTTGGAAGTAAATATCTTAGGCTACTTCTACTCGCAGAACAACATTCACTTGAGGTCCATTTTACTATCTGCAATAAATACTACGATTCGCGGACGTGTTTATCATACCACTCGTCTATTAGTACCTCTACATCATCACTGCAAGAATCCTCATGTTCTGGTTTTATATATTCAGCCTCAACTGCGAAAGCGTCTATTTCCAAAGAACTCCAGAGATCAGAAAAAGGAGAGAGTTTTTCTTTTCAAGAAGTGTATCGTTAGTTCTACCTTGTGAATCAAGGTGATATCTTATAGTACTCATAGGGTAAAATCACTCCAGCTAGTTCGTGACTTAGAGAAGCTATTCTTCTTTCGACTCTGTTATAAGCACTCCTACCTGGCGTATTAGTCACAGCAAATAATGCATCTAAATTATATTGCCGAAAGTGTTTGTTAGCATAAAAAATTACCCTTTTGTATCTTGGATTTTCGTCAGGACCACCATCAACAGATAACACAACAACTCCTGTCCCCCATATGTGTAAGGCTTTTAAATAAATCATTTTAAAATATTTTTTCCAAATCGTGAGAATGTGTCTTGGCAGTGGAAGATGAATGTTTTCCACTACGAATGACTATATAAGTCGGTCTTGAATATGTCACTTTTTCGGGCTTTCAAAAACCATTTGGACTAATAATTATACCAGCATATACTGATGGTATTAATTTATGGCCAGCAGCAACTGTCCAGTCGTGATCTGGGAGAGGTACCCTGTATTCCATATGCATCAAGAGTGGTGCCTGTGTCGAAGATGCTGTGAGTCCCATCGGTATAACCAAAATTTAATTAAGTAGGTGTTTTTTTATCATTTTAAGAGAGGAACTCTGAAATTTTTAAGCCACCTACATAAAACCTCTAAAGTATATTCGATCAAATAAATATGAAAAGCACTTACCTTGAAGAAAAAATCTAGGTTTCGAACTTTATTTTGTGTCGCGTTTTACAAAAAAACATTAATTTTTTTCCCGGATATATTTTTCAAACTCAGTTCTGTTATCTTATGCTTTTCTTTTGCTTCCCTCCATATAACATCGTTAAATTCCTTTGCAGCAACCCCGGATATATGCGGAAAGCACATCTTATAGGCGGCGAACAATTTCTGGCGCAGTTCTCCTCTTATATTTGACATGATTAAGAAATATACACCCAATTTAAAATTCACAATCAATCAAAGCAATACAAAAATCCTTCACAGCAAAAATATTGTGATTTCAACACTGTTTGTATTTGTCTACTACGCGCCTGAAGCTTAAATTGGCAGTGTTGCCGTATCTCGCAATTTCTCCAAGTTTTATACATCTTTCATGCAAATGAAATATTAAAGATTTTTGTGCGTCACGTTTTATTCAAAAACCCTCACCCCCCTTGTCGCGCATTGTCGCGCTAAGAAATATCCCTGCCCCTCCCCTAACGTGCGTACGTAGTTTATGGACAGCCCCTAAACTAAACCGAATTTAAATTTAACAATTTTTAGTTAATAGAATATTTTCTCCAAACGGGATTTTTATTTTCTCTATAACTTTATTATTTTTAAAAATACAAGTTGAAAAAGCAATTAAAAGTTACTTCCGATTTTACCAGAGGTGACCCTTACTTTTTTAAACTTGTTTAAACAGTCCGAAATAAGCTTATTATTTATTTTTTTAGAACACTTCTATTTAAAAATCCTTTTGGGTAATTATAGATTTTTTTTGACTCTTTGTTTTACCAAAAGAGCAACTTATTCCAATATTTTTAATGGAACCTTGTATGCTTTTTTACAGTCATTTTCACCGTAAAATTACTTTCTTAAAGATATTAACGACTTTTAAAATCACTATAAAAAAGTCATTTATTTTAAATAACAAACTATCCTGATTTGTCAAAAATGGCTAGCATGTCGCCAACTTAAAATTAAAGGTTAACATACACACTTCTTTAAAAAAGTTAATATGTCGAAAATTACTGTTAGAAAATACAAAGTACCATTAAAAATATTGGAGTAAAATGCTCTTTCGAAGACACGAGAAGTGAAAAAAATTTAAGAATTCCCTTAATATCAAAAACAATTTTTAAAATGAAGTGTTCTAAAAAAGTTATATATATATAAGTTTAATTTAGACTGCTTAAAATAAGTATTTTATAAATATAGTATTTTCTGTATTAGCGGCAATGTTGAAGTTTGGAAAAAAATGGCTGTCTAGTCGTGATTTTGGAAACAAAAGTTAACTTGTGATATATCGTTAAAAAGGCTGAATACGATAGACTATAAAATATACAAAGTCCTATTTAAAATTAAAAAGTAGAGGTCCGTTCCGGTAAAACCGGAAGTAAATTAATTGTTTTTTTCCTAGAAAAACGTGTCTCTTATGGAGTTATAGAAATGTCTCAAAATTCAAATTGATATTTTTAAAAAGTGGCAGCCTGTATCGGCAAAATGGCTTTAAAATCAACACATGTATTTTCAAAAATAGGAAAACTTATTTTTTTCAAGAGAAATTCAAATCTCCAAAAACCCTGAAAACTTAACAAAAAACTTTTCAAATTGTTTTTTCAAATTCGACCAAGGATTAAGCTGATCTCGCAATTAAAAATTAAAAATCGTTTTTGTAAATTTTCAGAGTAGTCCATTGTCTTTTCTGGTTTTAAAAATATTGAATTTACCTAAACGTTTGCTTGTCCCGTTTGCCATTGAATTCAATGAAAAGAAAACCGGTATTGCAAACTTAAGTTCCATTTATTCTTATATTTTAAATTTAGACGACGAATAATTGCTTAAAAGTCATAAATATTTCTTTTTCAAATTACCTCCAATATTTTGCTCCATATAACGTATTATCTAGTTCACAAAAAAATTTAATATACCTCCCTTTTTCCATATTATGCAGGTTACATATTTAACCTATTTCTGCCAATATTTGATAGATAAACAATTGGATTTAAATAGTTTATTTCTTGTTAAGAAATGTCAAAATTTTAATAAAGAAAATCTATCTAATTTTATACATTATAACTTCTGAAAATTTGTTCAAAATTGTCTTTAGATTTTAATTATAGTAAGTACCTTGTAATTGTAAAAAAGTCCCAAATTTGATGAAAATCATGTTATTTATAAAGCCTTGAAGAAGAAACAAATTATTTGGAAAGCTTGGCTTATTATAAAATAAATGTAACATAAACTTTTGGCCGAATATTTTTTAAAATTAAATATATATATATATATATATATATATATATATATATATATATATATATATATATATATATATATATATATATATATATATATATATATATATATATATATATATATATATATATATATATATATATATATATATATATATATATATATATATATATATATATATATATATATATATATATATATATATATATATATATATATATATATATATATATATATGCACTTCATAACAGACCCAACATAATATATTTACGTCACATTGTTGACACTTTAGTCGATGAAGCCACGGAAATGTCGTCGCTACAATATTTTAACTAAAGTACCCCAGATAACAATTGGTATCTGGGGTAACACTAATCGATACAGATAAAACTAATTCTTCGACTCCTATCGAGGAAAATCGTTTACCACGGCCACAGCATAATTAATTCTACCGCGCCACGGCTCATTCATTAGTTCGTTATTGGTCAACTCCCGTGTGCAAACTGCAAAATGCAGCCTCCTCATATTTTATTTTTACATGGATACCCATATGGTTGATGGTTGCCTGCCCTTTGTTTATATCCAACTATATTTGAAAAATTTTAATATCGCTAAAAGTTAACTTTATCTTATAAAAAATGGAGAATAACAGTGAGTTTAAGTATACAGGGTGTCCCATTTTGGGTACTTTTGCGGGGTATCTCCGTTATATTTATAGATAGAAAGTTGCGGTTTTCGCAGAAGTGTGCTACTTTTTCGTAAAACTAAAGATGCCGTTAATAAAATTATCATAGCCCTTTTAGTTTTTAAAATACAGGGCTAAATTGAAAATGTTGCATTTTCAGGCACCCAGCATATCTCAACTATCAGATAACTAATTGAAAAGTGAAAACTGTTTCTTATAGAACTTTTCCCGTGGAACTCAATTCCGCCGAAATTGGTGTAAAGGGTCAGGTCAAAAAGTTATCGAAACCCTACTTTATGCATAATGCATAATTTAAAATAGGCCATGAATAACCATAATAAACGATTGAAAGTTACATATTGCTAACGAAGAATAGGACACCTTGCATATAGATATCTTCTTATATAAAAATACCTATAGAGTTTTTTAATAACAGCAAGTTTGTAACAACAGTTTTATAGCATAAAGTAACAATATAACAAACACAAAAAATACCATTATTAAAAAAAAAAAAAAAAATTTTAAAGGCGATGTTTAAATTGGCAACTATTTTCTCTAATGCAAAATTGGCACATTTTTGTAGTTTTTTGAATAGCGTTAAAAAGAACCATTGATCTCATTCGCAGATTTCGGAAGGCTAAATGAATTGCCTCTCGAAGTTCTGCTATGCCGTCATATCCTGTTTTACATACTTCATTTTGTATATTGCCCCATAAAAAAAATCTAAAATTGGGAGATCTGGAGATCGTGGAGACCAACTAACTTCCGAGCAGTCCTGGAGTAACTTCCTCAAGGATTTTGTGCTGTAAGACCTCCTTCAAAAATCCTATAAACTATATGTCTGCCCAAAATAAAGCATGACACCCCAACTTCAAAGCGTCCTTGTTGTGCCCTTTCAACATTAAAAGCTGATTTTCACTATGCCAGTTCCTGGTATTGTGACGATTACAAATTACCGCACTTGAAAAAAAGCATTCGTCTGACCAGATAACAAGTCTACCGAATAAATCGTTAACATCGATTTGTTGCAAATACCACTGACAAAACAGTGGCCGGCTCTCGGCATCGCCCGGATGCAAGTGTTGCACTATAGTAAATTTGTATGGATGATACTTATATTTCTTCAAGATCCTCTGGCCGTCAGTTTTTGGCACACCAATTCCTTTCTCAATTTTTCTACATGAGGACGAATGTATTGCTTCTATATATATCAAAAGAACTATTTCTTTTAGAGATGGGACATGTAACTCTTTTTAATGATGCGCTTCACTGACTCTGGCTCACTTTAGTGAGTCAGCTTATTGAGTCGGCTCAATTGAGCTGCGAAACGAAGAAGCGAAATACACTCCTAACGTCATTTGACAAGGCTTCTAACTCATGAATTGACTCCCGGACCACGGTTCTGCCACCCTGGCTGGAATTGGTCAAGTTTAGTGTTTTAATTTTTAATGTTATACAGTCTGACTATGCAGAATTTCTGTTGGAGATTTATCAAATAAATTAGGCTCTTATTTCTTTCGTTTAAGATAGGTATTAAAACTTATAATAAATATTTGTATAATTATTATTAAAAATGACTTCACGACATTGCCGAAAAAAAAGTCATAGTGTTCTTTTCGATAATGTTAGAATAAATGATATTTAAGTTTATTGCATTTTTCAACCTACATTATTTTCTTAAATAGTAAATTGCCTTTGTTCAAGATTATTGCATATTGCAAAGAAGAATTGCAGCATGTAAAACGGCCTTAACAAACAGCACATATTCCAATGAAATTCGACTCTTTCAGCGGTCGTGACTCTGCGTCTTATCGTCGCAAGTCGTTCCCCCTCCGTTACGCTGTACGTGAGAGGTGAGTCAGAATCGAAAAAGATCTGTACCGCGAAGCTGCTTCAGTGACTCATTTAACTGAGCTGATTCTTTGAGCCAGCTCACTCCCGAGTTACACGTCTCTAATTTCTTTTCTTTTCCTGCTCTCTTTATTATACGTTTTAGGACGCGGGTGAACAAATGATCCGTGCTCAAATAAATTTGCTTTTAAACCAGCAAATGTCTCAAAAAACGGTTGTCTTCTTTCTGAATATCTAACAAACAAAAACTGATAATGATAATACAGATTTTCATAGCCATAATAGCTCACTTACCTTTGGAAATATAATTCTTCAGAATTTTGCCTTATTCGAAGACATTGATAAATATCAATTAAATAAAAATACCAAAAGAACGTTTATAAACTTCTTTATAAACCAAACGTCGATCCAAAAAGCGATGAGATGACAAATATTTGACATTTATTTTTGTTTGTTGTCATAAACAATAGACATAGCCTACTATCAAAAGTAGTAGAAGTATGTATGTTCTGGGGGTGCCCCTCATCTTACGGCCCTGCCCTCCTCGACCTGTGACGTCTCTACCCCTTCTAGAGATGTTTTGAAGGTCAAATTGTTTGATATTAAGATGTCATTGCCCCGCTGGCTTTAAGTTTCGGTGGGGTGTGTTATACTCACTGACTTTGAAAATGCTTTGAAGGTCAAGTTGTTTCATCTTGAGAAGTGGTTGAACGGTGGAGGGTGCTTGGTATTAAGTGACACTTTTTTTATTTATGTGGATAGGGGGTGTCGACTTTAAAAGTTGCCTATATAAAAGGCTTGGTTGGTTTTATTGCATATCGCTGAATGCTCGCGTATACATTGGGAGCCTGTGGTAAATTTTTAACATTGTATTTTTACGATGGATCGTTAGACGAACAGGTCATTTTTGCTTTGCCTTGAACAAGCCGGCAAATCAGTACCTAAAATATGTGTTAGGTATATCTGCGTCCCGGCGGAAAAAAACTCGTGTCGGCTAGATCTACCCGACAACCGTCTCTTCACATATATCGGCACTCGAGCGGCGCTGGCGCCATCCTTTCAACGCGGGTCACCTAAAGCAATACCTTGTAATGTATCATTCGTACAAATGATACTTTCATTGGAAGGGTACTTTTTATTTATATTTAGTTTAGAGAGAGAAGTTTTCCGTTTAATTCCTATTTTATGTCCAGTATTTGACGTGTAACAAAAAAAATATAGGTTGACTGGTGGGGGGGTGCTTGTTATTAAACCTTGAGAGGCCCCTAGCATTTGACTTTAAAAAGTTCTTGAGGATGTTTTGAAGGTCAAATTGTGTGATGACGTCATTTGACCTTGAGGGCTCTCTACCTTTTTGACCTTGAAGTGGGCCCCGTGCACTTGGCCTTGGATTTGATCTTAAAGTTTTGAAGGTCAAGCTGTTTGAAATGACCTTAGGAATGTTCTGACCTTGAGATTTTTTGAAGGTCAAGTTCCCTGTCGTGTCCTCGATCTACGTCTTTCAGACGACCTTAGCAGTTGACTTTTAAACGTTTCGGTGAGGGGTGTTATAATCGGGGTCCGGTGGGGGGTGTTATACTCAGGATCGTGACTATTTAGTATTCTATTGCCACCGTTTTAACGAGCATCAGTTTTTCAACCTGTTTGTAAGCGGTAACCTCCTGTGAACTTAAAATGTTTTATGCTAATGTAACAAATGTAATTGCAATCCGCAGAGGATTACTCCTACACTTGTTTTTAAGTATAATATCGAGAATATGAGAATAACATATAATACCGCAAAAAAACTACTAATTTTAAAGCAAAAAATGGTGCAGTTATAAGATTTACCTACGATGACTATGAAATTTCTGAATACCATAAATGATTTTTTGTGTGGTGCCCATTTTTATATTAGAGAATATCTACATATAAATTACTGGGTTGAGGAAGAGGTCACAGGATTATCCGTATTCGATATTGAATCTGGTGTTTTAATGACTTTTAATGAAAATTATATAGATTTACTGTTAGCTCATAGAGCATTTATTTATGAATTTGCGACAGCAAACTAAAAAAGTGGAAATAAACATCTTATTAAGTAATGTTTTTTTTTATTTAAACAGACCTATGATACCCACTAACAGAACTTGTAAGTTATAGGATTATCCATATTCGATATTGATTCTGGTGTTTTAATGACTTTTAATGAAAATTATATAGATTTACTGTTTGCTCATAGAGCATTAATCAAGTGGGTGGGGTACACAAAGGTCAAATAATGTCACAGAGCCAGGGAGACAGGGACGTAAGGGGGGGGTTCACAGGGCTAAGGGGTAGAAACGGAAGGGTTGGAGGGTGCTGAAAGGTCAAATGAGCCCAAGGTCAAGTGGTCGAGGCCTATTTAAGGTTATTAAATTATGCATTTAATTTCAGAAAATTTTTATTTATTTGGGTGTTTCTGAGAAAAAGAAAATTTTTGAAAATGTGATAAAAAGACAAATTTTATAGTCTATTAATATACGGTGTGTTAAATTAAAAAAAAAATAAAGTAGTCTCCGATAACTTTTTGACCTGACCCTGTATACTAATTCAGAAGGCGGAATTAAGTTCTACGGAAAAATGTATATAAGGAACAGTTTTCACATTTTTGATAAGTTATCTGATAGTTGAGATACGAGGGGTGCCTGAAAATGCAATATTTTCAATTTAGTCCTGTATCTTAAAAACTAAAAGAGATATAAAAATTTTGTTAGCGGCATCTTTAGTTTTACGAAAAAGTAGCACACTGTCGCGAAATCCTCAACTTTCCATCTATAAAAATCCTGCAAAAGTACCCAAAATAGGACATCCTGTACACCTCAAATGCAGTCTTAATTTAACGCAAGCTTATAACACGTTTGAAAATCACTTTCCGCACTCAGATGTATTATGGCACGAGCTAAGCCCCTAACTGTCAGTTATACATTACAAAGGACGCACTATATATTATTACAGGTTAACACGAGTTTAACAATAAGTTTAGTATGAGTCTGTAACGTTCTGCAACGTTTCGTATTTATTGACATTTTTCTTCAGTTTTTTTATCTATTTTCATATTAACAGAATTAAAGTAGTTTTAGTAGTTATTTATAGTACAAGTGTGTTATATTACATATAACTCAGGCTGTGAAATGTTTCTGTGGGCGAAGTGAGTTATATGTATAACACATGTGTGCCATACAAAATGTTCTCCAACAACATAACTATTTTATGTTTTCTCAAAAGAATAATCAATTTAGATCGATCAACGTACCAGTTTAAACATCGATATTTTTGGCGTTTGTCATTGTTCTGAATTTACGATTTATCAGGTGCTTAGTTCATGTTACTACGCAAGATGGATTACCTACATTAAAAATGGCATTAAGAAATCATTCAGTTATTTCCTAATTTTCCGACGAAAAATATTGTGAATTTTTAATACGACAAATCCGATTTTTATCAAAAATGGATCAGGAGGAAATTCCGCAAGAAATTATTGAATAGGCAGAGGCGGCTACATTACAAATTATACCGGAAAAATCTCGTGATTATTTACAATGATGAGTTCAAGTGTTTGAAGACTGGATGAAAGTTAGGCACATTAAAGCCTGGATTATAGATTGAAAACCTTTGCATCTTGCGTCGCCGTTTGCGCTGTCCTTGAAGTTTACTTAATGTAAAGCAATGGGTACGGTTATATTTTTGCCGCCATCCGTTTGAGTTTCCGCTAGTCGTCGAAAAGACGGCGATCTTTAACTTTGACGCTAACGGTTAGCTTAAATCGACTTTGAAGTTAAGCTGCATCAAGTGAATATCCTGGATTTTAGAGGACCTTTCAAAACATTCGTGTTTCGTAATAAATTTGACCTTAATATATACACATAACATCCTAGTCCATTTAAAAAAAACTGCTTGGGGTCATTGTCTTTAATTTTAAGAATATACTGCTAAGAGTTTTGAGTATTTCTACCCCAATTAACAGGCCGAATTCGCCACCTTCTCTTTAACAACTTTACATCTGCGACAGACATTAATATGTCCACAATGCCTAGTCTTTACTAGGCATCATTACTATGATTTTGATTATTCACTCACTGCAAATTAAAAAAAACGCACATCAACTGAATAACCAGCAAGTCAAAATTGTATTACACAAAAAGGCGATAAATATAAACATAAAAGTAAGGTTAGTTTCCCATGCGACTCAAGACGCAAACTTTTTCAATCTATAACCCAGGCTTAAAGGTATTAACGTAAGTGTTTTGCTTACTTAAATTCCTACCGTCATCGTTATGGACCAAGTATTCAGTGCTTAACTCAACTTTTCAGCTTTACAAAAACATTAATATCTTTAATTTTCCGAGACTTATAAGCTTTTTGAAGATCGAGGTAAAGGATTACAAGCCAAAAAATCGAAAACTCTTCAACGCAATGATATTAACTAGTTCTTGAAAAAAGCACGTGGCAGGGAATTTTTGCTCATGAAAACAGCTTTAATTATGGAGATTGTGGGAGCTTGCAGATGTACAAGGTTTTAATATTTCCTAATCCCCAAACTGTATTTCATTCTCATTCAATGTTAATGTTACTTTAAGTAAATTTTGTAAATAAAGCTTAAACGTTTCTAAAAAGAAGGCGTAAGTTAGGAGGCGTGTGTTATGAGGCATGTGTAATGAGGAATGTGTTATGACTAATAACTCACACTTGTGTTATTTTGTACTTTATCTGTATATATGTCAATAATGACAGTATAACTAGTGGCTGTTGCATAAACGTTTTTAAATTTTATTAGGACCAAAAAAAAAAAAAGATTTTGATTCTAATACTTACGTTTTAAAACCTAAACAAAGTTACAATGTTGCCTTGTTTCGGGTGCTGTATTTTTTATTTTTTTTTAAAGCAACCCCATATAAAATATAATTAAATTAAGCATAAAGGAAAATGTCTATGTTATATAACAAAATCGGTCTAAGATTCACTGTTTCAGACTTATTGATGATCATCATAAAAAATCGAAAATTATAGTTATTGTAGATAATACTTTATTCATTCTTTTGATCTTCTTACTATTAAAAATTTAAGGAAAAGGTCAATAAATCTGCAACGTTGCATTACATATCCGTACTAATGCTTATCATAATCTCTAATAATATATAGGGTGTTCTAATATTAAAAATTTTAAATCAGCACAAAAAAATGCAATACCCTGTGTAAATAAAAACAAAAAAGATCCACTTAAAAAGAAACAAAGAAATTTGTGTGTTTAAAGATTTCCTCTATATTTATTTTTTACAAGATAAGGGCATAGAACATCTTATTTTAGACAACCTACACAATTTTAAACTTTTTTCAGACAGCTTTCTCTCCATGTTTGGGTTGCCAGACGCGCGGTCATTTTTTCAGCTTCCGAACTATTATTCTGTTAATTTGTAAGAAATTTGCCCACCAAGGCACATACCTAATATCAATCAAAGGCAGGAATTATGTAGCTCCTGTATGCGATAACAATTGACTTAAAGGAATTCAAACAAGGTCCATATACAGAGAGAGTCACAATAGTTACGATTAGAAAGAACCAAATGTTTACACAAAGCAGTCGTGACCTTCTGACTCAAGTAAAACCTCTCATTATATAGTTAAGATTACTTTACTGATATGAAGTTTATACTTGTATCTAAAAGATCCCATCCATTAAGAACCCTAAGTTATTTGTGTTTTCAGACTTAAGTATAGTTAGAATGTCTTCCTGTAATAGTTCTGGGGGGAGGGGCATTTACTCCTTTTGGCCCCTCTGCCTTAATACGACCATGAATAGATACAGAAATTGCTATTTGTTCTACGACAATATTAATACAAGGTAATATTGATGTTCCAACGTTCCTTGGACCGTTATTAATAAGTTGATTTTTTAGTTTTATAGCTAAATTAATTTAATATATATAAATGTTTTCCTCAGCTAAATCTACTGATTAATTGCTATGAATAATTAAAATTTTGCTACTGTTTTTACAACCGAATATTTCTGTTTTAGATTAAATAAATCGTATGCGATTTCTAGCATATATATTTCTGAATATATTATTGTACTACCTAGGTAGGGACCTAGAAGGAATTATATAAATTAATATCGGTTTATATAAGGTCGTGCAAAACTTAAAAATATTTAACATGACAGGAAAATTTTGCAATCTTTTTTTTATTTAACTTTAGGGATAGTTTTACCATTTTTTGATGGCTCAGTCTCTATAGAAAAAATTATTTTTTAATTAAAATTTGCAGCGCCCTATTTTTTAAAATTGACAGAAAAAGTAGAGGCGTAAAAAAGTTTGTGCCAAAAAATGATAGCAAGAACACAACCTTCAAATCTTTTTATTGAAAAATATTATACAGGGTAATACAGGCTGATCCAGTGTGATCTAAAGGATATATAGGATAGGATAAATTTAGAAACAAATTGGTATTACGATAACATGACCTAAAATACATAAGATTCCAATCTTTATCAACCGAATTTAAAAATTTGTTTTTCTGTAGTTTAAAAACATAAATGTATGATCAAATAAAAATTTGTTCGTATTAGTCGAGTCAATGAAGGGGTAAAACCGTTAAGACTTCGTAATCCTCAACAACAGTACCGATTTTAATGTTTTTTTAAAAACCACCCCTATTACAAAAAATTGTTTAAAAAACTTTTTGATTCGTACTTACCGGTTCTTTAATTTAGCTTCTTCAAAAATTTGAATTACAGTTTTATTTTGTTTGCAAAATTTTATTTTTCAATTTGTTTCGTATCCTGCATCATATATTTTTAAGTAGTCGTATTTTTTAAATAAGCAAATCTTTTTATGAAGTAGTCAGTACTAAAACATTTTCCATTGTTTAACTAAAATTATATGCACAGTCAGACCCTGCAGCATTTAAACAATAGTCCTGCTATTTATGAAAACTTTAATGAGTAAGAGGCATCTAAAATCATTTTTTATAATATTATAATAAAAGGCTTTCTCAAAACATTTTATAAACAATTAGTTAAGGAGACGTACTTAAAGTGCACTAGCCTTATGGAAAAGAAGTTATATACATAGCAAAATGTAACAAATACAAACAAACTTTGATGTTTAAAAGAAGCACAAATAACTAAATGCGAGGTTTTTGTTATTATATGTTATAGCAGGGTTATCGAGCGGTTATTTATTATATTTAAAATTATTTATTTATTTTATTTATTTATTTGAGATATAGCAGGCAACCCTGTCACAATACTTAAATTAACTAAGGTATCATAAGTAAAATCAAAATTACTCTGTAGGCTTCTTCGTAAATTATAATTTAACATGTTATCAAATATAATTGTTAGTAGAAATCGAATTAAACATCTTATCTCACCAATTCTGCGGCCATATAAACTCGAACAACAGCAAACTGCAACAACGATGGTGTCTTCTTCTTGAATATATATTTACTTTAACTAGCAGATGGTTTATTTAAATAAAAGATTTAATTTTTTAAAAACAACTTAAAAATCTATTAACAAAAGTAAAGGAAATAAACTGCTGTACAAAAAATACTACTTAAACCTAATAACAAAAAAAAGTATTTAAATCTAGAAAATGAAGGAATTATCTTTAAATCCCCAACTTTAGTACAAAAGAAAAGAAAAGAAAAGAAAAATCTTTAAATAAAACTTAAATTTAACTCTTGAAAACCAGTTACTCCGCAGATAATACATAGAATAAAAATAAAATATCTTTGAAAATCCCTCAACTTTAATACCCCACTGTATACGAAAAGCCCCATAAACCACCACAAAAGAAGAATTAAGGATCAACTATAAGAAACAAAACTCTGACACAGACTAACTTTTAGTCTTCCCGTAAAATACAAAGTTAGCTCAGCTATTACCAGATCCACCCCTTAGACCAATCCCCTCTTTGATGTTATTAGTCAGGAAGAAACGAATAAAGCTTTGAATGGTCAAGCTTAAGTCCCTACTCTACACTTTAAGTTCAGAACTTCGTCTTAGAGACACAAGATGTCACCCCTGATAATAAAAAATGATTAAATCGATTAAAACAATATTCCCTTCAATTCTTAGTCCTAAGATTATGTATATAATTTAATATATATGCCTATACTAATTTATCCACATTATGGATCCGAAAAGTCATGGCGAAAAAAAGGCACGAAAAACCCTTTCAGTTTATCTTTTCTGAAGGGAAAATTAAGCCCCAAAAACATGGCTTTTCGGTAATGTTCCTATTACAAAATATTCTATTATATTTTTAACATAGTAAATTGACCATTTATTATCATTGCAACGAACCAAATAAAATGTTTCAATTAGTATATGCATCAAGTTCAATTAAACGTGCCAAAGAAAGATTCCCATGAGACAGGGGTCATATGGGACCATAAGCCCTTGAAAAGGAAGGCATAAATTGTAACCTTTTCAGAACGTTTATACATAAATCTGTCTATAGTCTAAAATATAGCCTTTGGGATATATGATACTTCATTTATGGTTTAAAATTCTCGAAACTAATATTAGACAAATCCACTTATAATTTCTGTAAAATAATCAAGCCTGTTTAAGCGTTAACATAAGAACAAACAGTTTTAGCAAAATATTGCTTGAATTATCTTTAGAATATATACTCTATACCGTTGTTATAGTCTATTCCGTTACAATTTCATTTTTTCGATACTCTTAACTTTAATAAAATTAGTTTATTTCCAGAGTTGCAGAATTTGTGTAGTTTCAGATATAAGTAACCAATAAAATATGTAAATTAATGTGCGTTAAATCAATTTTACATATTGTGTTTTGAACATATACTATGGTATAGATAAATAAATTCGGAACAAATTTTTTATTTAAAATTAAGAAACAATCTTTGGTGCATTCTTGAATTTATAGTATAAGCGAATGCTTTATTTAAAATGTATTCATTCACCTCTATAAAACTTAAAAACGCTCTTATCATTTGCACTTTTTCGAGAATTTTATATTCTATTTGTTTATAACGGTCTTTGTAGTAAAATTTCATATGTTGGGAAAAGTATTTTGCTAAACAACTCTTAAACAATGCCATATATCAAAAAAGTGCATGAAGCTTAGTATAATAAAAATATTGGGGCATTAAAAGAGGCATCAGGAAAAATCACTCTGTACGTTAATCGAAATTCCAATGGCAATGTTTCATAGATCCTGCAAAAAGTAATAGGTGTACCAATTTTCATTAATTTATTTTTAAAATGAGTGTATGAATTAAGAAAACTAAAAATAATAAATATATAATATATATATATATATATATATATATATATATATATATATATATATATATATACATTATATCTAACAAGTTAATTTTTTGTTTTCTTCAACTTCAGTAGTAAATTGTAATTTATTATTATAGGTGTTAAAATATTTTTTTAAGTTTTCGACCTGGTTTTTGGGAATAGCTGTGATACAATCATCTACGTAGCTATTCCCAAAAACCAGGTCGAAAACTTAAAAAAATATTTTAACAGCTATAATAATAAATTACAATTTACTACTGAAGTTGAAGAAAACAAGAAAATTAACTTTTTAGATATAACATTACACAATGAAAATCAAAAAATAAAAACTGAATGGTATACAAAAAAAAACATGGTCCTCTAGATATCTTAATTTTAACTCCAACCATCCAATTGCCCAAAAAAATCAGTGGTTATTGGCTTGGCAGATCGAGTGGTACAACTCTCTGATCCTGAATACCGAACAGAGGCCATCAACAAAGCGAAACAAGCACCTTTGGAGAACAGTTATCCACCAAAATTTGTCAATAAAATATTTAAAAAAAGAATTCATATATTTTATAATTCACAAAAAAAACAACAGAAAACACTAATAAATAAATCAACAAAATTTATATCATTGCCCTTTATAAATGGCCTCTCACAGCAATTCCAACATCTCTTCGAAAGAAATAACATAAAAGTGTGTCATAAAGGATACAACTTATTATCTTCGGGTATAACACCTAAGAATAAAAAAAGTAATATCATTTATGAGATTCCATGCAGGGATTGCCCCGGGGTTTATATTGGGCAAACAGGGCAGTATCTAGAAAATAGATTAAAGGGTCATAAGTATGATAAAGGAAATACCACTGCTTTGACATCACATCAAATATCGCGAAAACATACATTCAATTTCGACGAAACTAAAATATTACGAGTCGAACCAAACAAAAAGAAACGAGAGTACCTCGAAATGGTAGCAATCCAAAAAAATCCAAATGCCATAAACGACAAAAAAGATCTAAATAATTTAAGTAAAACCTACCTATCAGTTCTATAGTACAATTATATAGCCACTTCCGATGAATCATTTAGAATTAAGCATCATATTTCCGATTACTCATTCATTCTTGCTATTTCAGCATTATTTTTATATAAATATAGAAGAATTAGTAATCATCTTTAGTTATTAAGTAGCTATAGATCGGTCAACATCCATTGTAATTTCGTGTTTTAAAAATAAAGTTTTTTAAAAAATACAAGTTACAAGTTTGAATGTAAAATTGGCGCGGTCGGTAGGATTCCTTTTCGGAGTGCGAAAAAAGGGATATCCTGAAATCGGAGTGTAACAACGTTTCATCTCCATAAGGATTATCAGTGTTGCATCTTTCTGTTTCAACAGTTAAGCAAAGGATCAGGGACATCTACAACCGAACTAGGCACTTGTAACTCCTGGTACATCGATTATTGGTACGCCATTCGAGAAGCCAGTAAGGACGATTTGGCCTGTGCTAGCGTCCAAGACAAGCGGTAGCCAACCTGAGCAGTTCATCTCTTCAGCAAAGCATCGTTTGATACAGGACCAAGACTTGGGACACAGTGTGAGTTATTTACTTACTTCCCTTATAGTTGAGATCCCTGTTAACTAAGTTCTGAAATTTTTGAAGAAAATTTTTTTTTTGAACAAAGATAATTTTTGAAGAAAGAAAAAGTGAATAATTGAATTGAAGCAATTTTATTGAACAATTATTTGAATAACTTTTACTAACTATTTTAGTTGTAAAGAAAACAAATGTTAACGCAGTTAACAGTAGTTAAGTACATATTTAATGAGGAAATTTAAGAAATGTGGTAAAGACATTACTTATCCTAAAACAATTCGAAGAAGTAGTTTAGAAAATCCTTCTACAAGTGGATTATCACAAAATAGTTTTGAAAATCAATCTGCAAGTGAATTAACAGATCTTTATTCAGACATCAATTTAGAAAATATTTTTAACCCTAGTATAAACGTAGATACTAACGAAGCAAACATTAAAAAGATGGCAGAGTGATCCAATAACAAGAGCTAATTTACAACAACAATTAATATTCTTTTCAAGAAAAGGCGAATCAACCTTAGATTATATACAAAAACTCAAAGCCTTAGTCACCAAAATAAATACGAAAACTTGTACAGAAATAAGTAATATTGAAGCTAGAAACATAATTATAGCACAAAACGAATTAACAGCAACTCAAAATCTTCTTGCAAACATTTCAAGCGAATTAAGAACTTTACTAATCGTTCAAAATCCCCAAAATCTAGACCATGCAATCGATATTGTAACCAATTATGAAATCTTAACTAGTCAAAATAATTTTAAAAATAATTATTTGCAAAATAGTAGATCAAATAATTTACTTAGCAATCAGAAAACGCCACCAATAAATAATATTAATAAATTTTTGGTAAATAGATCGAATAATTTTCCAAATTCATCTTTTAAACTAAAACCACCAAATCAATTTTTCAATCGAGTACAAAATCAAACATTTAATCAAAAAGGCAATCAATATCCTAAACAACAATACCCACAACCAATGTCAGGTGTGAGTGTACAAAAAACAATGCCATCATTAAGACAACAACAAACTTTTGCCAGACAACAACCTCAACAACAAGCTTTCTATAGACAGCAACCACAACAACAACAAACTTTCTATAGACAGCAACCCCAACAACAACATCACCCGAAATTTACATTCCAAGAATTAACGCATTTAGAAAATAATGAACCCAATAATGACGAGTTACATAATGAAGAAAACCCCGAATTTGACAATTATGATCAAGATTATCAAAATTTTGATGAAACATGTGAATTAGATAATGAGAATTTAGTCGAGCAAATAGAAAATTTTCATCTATCAGCCTCGGACGAAAACCTTGCTTAACTTTAAACAGTTTTCAAGTAAATCAAATACCCTATGTAGAAATACCGAATTATAATATTCGACTACTAATTGATACAGGTTCTCATGCATCCCTACTTAGACCCTCTTTAGCGGAAACACATTTTCCCGAATGTATTAAACCTTACGTAAGCACACTCCAAACTTGTGCAGGTTCAAAGAAAGCGAAAAGTAAAGCTACTGTTCCTTTATTTTTAAGCTTTGGTATAACCGAACCAATAGAATTTATTTTATATTCATTTCATGAATATTTTGATGGAATAATCGGAATTAAAGACTTATGTAAATTAAATTTAAATATTGATTTAAAAAATAAAAAATTGAAAAACCAATATTTAGAAATACCCTTTCAATATAGGCAAAATTTTGATGAATATACAATTGAAATACCACCTAAAACGATTCAAAAAGTAATTTTGAAAACTTCGCGACCAAATGACACTACTTGGTTAATGCCCTATTATTTAGATAAAAATATAGAAATTCAACCTACCCTAATAGAAGTAAAAAAAAACACGTACGCTATTGATATTTTTAATCATACAGAAAAATATTTTACTCTAATAGCAACCACTAATGATAATTTACCCTTAAGACCAATCGAGCTTAACAATTTTGAAATAATAAATTTCGAACCAAATCAGAATCAAATTAATGAAAAAAACATAATCGAAGATATCGATTTAAAATCACTAATTAGGCACGAACACTTAAACTTTGAAGAACGTAAAGAACTTTTTAAACTTATTAAAAGCTTTCAAAATATTTTACATAAACCCGGAGATAAATTAACATTTTTCAATCAAGTCAAACATACTATTAAGACTACGGATGAAATACCCGTACATGCGAAAAGTTACAGATACCCATTCATACATAAACAAGAAGTAGACAGACAAATAGACCAAATGCTACAAGATGGTATCATTCAACCTTCAAATTCTCCCTGGAGTTCCCCTGTGTGGATCGTCCCGAAGAAAGTTGACGCATCAGGACAAAGAAAATGGCGTCTAGTGATAGATTACAGAAAAATCAACGAAAAGACTATAGAAGATAGATATCCTATTCCAAATATCGCAGATATACTTGATAAACTTGGTAGAAGTCAATATTTTACAACACTTGACTTAGCCAGCGGTTTTCATCAAATAGAAATGGACCCAAAAAGTATACCAAAAACAGCATTCAATGTAGAACATGGATATTACGAATATACCAGAATGCCCTTCGGACTAAAAAATGTACCTTCCACTTTTCAGCGTGCAATGGATAACGTTTTACGCGGATTACAAGGAAAAATATGTCTTGTATATATGGACGATATAATTATCTTTTCAACCAGTCTTCAAGAACATTTAAACTCTTTAAAACAAGTATTTAACAGATTAAGTTCTTTTAACATGAAAATCCAATTAGATAAATCCGAATTTTTGCATAAGACAATTGAATTTTTAGGTCATGTTATTACCCCTGACGGTATCAAACCAAATCCCAAAAAAATCGAAGCAATAAAAAATTTTAAAATCCCTAAAACACCAAAAGAAATAAAATCATTTCTCGGTTTAGTCGGTTACTACCGAAAATTTATAAAGAATTTTGCAAAAATAACGAAACCTTTGACTCATTGTTTAAAGAAAAACGTTAAAATAAATCATGATAAAGCATTTATTACCGCATTTAATCTATGTAAAAATATCTTAACTAATGACCCTATATTACAACATCCTGATTTTAGTAAACCTTTTATTTTGACCACTGACGCTTCAAATTACGCTATTGGAGCAATACTTTCACAAGGAAAAATAGGAAACGACCTACCTATAGCATTTGCTAGCAGAACTCTGAATCAATCAGAATGTAACTACTCAACAATAGAAAAAGAACTTCTTGCTATTGTTTGGGCAACAAAATATTTCAGACCTTACTTATTTGGCAGAAAATTCACAATTGTAACAGACCATAAACCATTACAATGGCTGTTCTCAATAAAAGAACCGAATTCAAAATTAGTAAGATGGCGACTAAAACTGTAAGAATATGAATATGATATTCAATATAAAAAAGGAACCCTAAATTCCAACGCCGATGCACTTTCAAGACCACCTCAAGAATTGTACCCAACCGAAATAATAAAATCACCATTGACGCATATGTCAGCAGTATGTGAAAAAGAAGAAAATTCTGACGACCAATATATTTGGCATGAAAAAATAAAACATTTCTTTGACACCCAAGAAAACCTATTCGAAAAACCAAAAAAGGTAAATAAAGAAAAAAAGAAACCAAAAATTAATATAATTTCCGATATTCAAATAAAACCCCCAAATAAACCAATTAAATCACCATCGCCATTGCCATCAACAAGTAAAATCAATGACGAAGAAAAAATCAATCAAAACAACTCAAAAACGGATTCAGCCAGTACAAATGACATTCCAAAGGAGCCAAAAGCTGATTTACTTTCAAAATCAGACACAGAAACTATACATACGTCAAGAGAAGACCCCATATTAGGAGCCCCGTATGTTAGTAAAGCCCTGAACACTTTTAAAAACCAAATCATATTTAACTGGACTGAAAAGGAACAACCTTATGTTGTCACTAAAAAATTATTTGAAACCAAAAAGCGATTAATAATTTTTATAAATCAAAACCCAATAACCGAAATAATCCAAAGATTCTTAAGAGACTATTTACCCCCAGATACCTATTGCTTACACTTTCCCAATAAAGAATTAGAACCAATAATAATTCGAATTTTCCAAGAAACCTTTCAAAATAACGCCTACAACCTTGTTATTTCTAATACACTATTAGAGGACGTCGTAGACGTAAATGAACAAAAAGAAATAATTGAAAGATATCATACCACTAAAACATCCCATAGAGGAATGACTGAAAATATAAAAAATATAAAGCAAAGATATTATTGGCAAAGCCTTGAAAAAGACGTAATTAATTTTGTTAATACATGCGAAATATGTCAAAAAACCAAATATGATAGACATCCCTATAAAGTAATTTTTAAACCAACACCAACAGGTTGTAAACCCATGGAACATATTTATATGGATATATATTCCATTTCAGGTCAGAAATATTTGACAATAATAGATAACTTCTCTAAATTTGCTACAGCATACCCTGTAAATGAAACATCAATCGAGATTTGTCAAAATCTAATTAAATTCTTTTCACATCATGGTACACCCTGTAAAATTACAACTGATAATGCACAAAGCTTTAAAAGTAATTTAGTACAAGATCTTTGCAAGACTTATAAGATTGAATTACATTTTACTACTCCTTATAACCCAAATTCGAACTCACCAATCGAAAGATTTCATTCAACATTGAAAGAAAGTCTTATTGTCCTTAGAAACGAACATCGAAACAAAACAATACAAGAATTAATGGATATCGCAATCCTTAATTATAATAACAGTATACATTCAACACATGAATATACACCATTTCAAATATTAAAAGGAAATTTAAATTATCAACTGAATTTTGAGAAAAATATAAATCAAATACAAACTGATTACATACATGAACTCGCCCAAATATTTAGTGAACTTAATGAAAAAATAAATCTAAAATTAAGTGCGAAAAAGGCTAATGTCCTAGCCAAATTAAATGAAAAACGCGAGATTGACCCAGAAATAGCTGAAGCTACAAAACAACTATTACATACACCTCGAAAACTACCATTAAAGTTAGAACCAAAATACAAACTAACTACTTTTAAAAACCAAAGACACCCAAAAGATATTAAAAGACGTTCGTAATTTTCAGGAACTTACTGACAAAATGAAGAAGATCCTGATACTACTTCCACTACTTGTCAACGCACAATATAAAATGGAAGAATTAAATAACCCTTTGTTACCAGTTTACCAATCAACAGGTTACATAATAACAGGTTATCATCATGTCTATTATCATGTAAATCTAACTAATATAAAAGATTGTGTAGAAAACTCGAAATCGACACTTACACAAATTAATAATACCCTAAGTAATCGATACGCACCTATATACCAACTTTTATCTATAAGAACACGTAACCTTTTCGATCAAATAGAATCAATCGAATTATTTGTTAAACATTATACTACCCCACAAAAGCGAACTAAACGCGGACTTTTCAATTTCCTAGGAAAAGCACAAAAATATCTCTATGGTACATTAGATGCCGATGATGGAGAAAGATACGACAATTATATTAAAATATTACGAGAAAATCAAGAAATCTTACATAAAGATTTGTCTGCAACCCAGACTATTGTAAAACAATTAACAAAAGATCTTGACGCACAGCTGACTAATATTAAAACTAATCAGCATAAGTTATTAACCCGGATGGAAGACCTCACTAATATGACTCATACTACAACCACTTCGTCTTACTATATTGTTACGCTAGACAATATTGAGACTAATCTACGTGTCATTCATGACATAAAAAGTAATTTGCAAACTGCAATAAACTTTGCGGAAATAAACATTATGCATCACAGTATTATTAAGTATAAAGAACTTCGCAGAATAATTACAAAGATAAGGCCCGAGAGTCGTATTCATTTCGACAATATAATTAAATATTACGAAGTAGCACACGCAGATGTGACAATTAAGAATGATCTAATTATATTTTATATTGCAATACCTTTAATTTTAGAGAAACCTTATATACTTTATCGAATATATCCAATACCAATAAATAATCAAATAACGATTTTAAATAATCTGTATTTATTGAGATCTACAGATGACTTTTACAACTCAAAAGAAAATTGTTATAAAATAGAAAATATATCTTTATGTTCTAGAGACACACTGAATAAAAACGAACCCTGTATACCTCAAACAATTAATTTGACAAACCATTGTCCACTAATACCAATTAAATATAATAAAACTTCTATAACACAACTTGAGGACAATTCCCTTATAATTATACCTGCTTCTAAAGAAAGCATATACTTTCAA